>VDFB02385120.1:0-15392 GCA_007258455.2 Sequoia sempervirens | reverse complement strand
ATAAGAATGCAAATACAGTGAAACCCCAAGACTAGGCTTCAACTATAGAGCTCAGCAGAACTAAAATCATTGAAAATGTCTAATGCCAAAACTTCTGAAGATCAAGATATTTACAAAGGGAGCAAAAGCTCATTCATATATAATGCCTGAAGGTAGAACATCCTGCCTAATTCAGAGATCTCATTTTAACTTGAGAGTTCAAACCTTTAGATTGTGAATTTGGGCTTATGAGCACAAACAAAAGCTCCTTTGACCTAATCAAGAGATTTCCTGGTATGCCCAATGGGACTCATCTCAGAACAAAAAAGCTTTGGCTATTGTTTAATTCTATTGACTTCAAGAACATAAATAATATATGGTGAAAAAATTTGGACATTTCTTGAAGATGTGTAATATTACTAACTTGGTGACCCCATCATTAGTCAAACTAGAGTCTCCATGGTTTATGATTAGCTTATGAAAAGGATCCAAACAAGATCCCTTACTAGAAACCATCAAGGGGAAGATGCATTTGTGTCCTTACAGCTTTATTTGAGGAGAGGAACCCAAAATATTATTTGTTCTGTGGTCCTTATGGATAGAGCTCTCTCCTTGTCTGTCAATCATGAGTTCCCAATCAAATACCTCTGGACTATCATTTCAAGGGATCAAATGATGCAACCAAAGGTGGAAACGTTGTCTAGTGGTGACTCTAGGACCTCATTACACATACAACAACAGAGCTTTTTTATTTCAGCATTAAAGGCTTTACTGTGCTTCTCTGGAGATGGGTTTACTATTCCTATCAAGCATATGAGGGTGCAAACAAATGTAATGTCCCCATTTTGGCCATACGCTCTTCGTTTGGTTTTAGCCTATTTCCGGAAATCCATAGGCTACTCAGATGTGCGAATTTAGGGTTTCCACTTTCATTAAGTCTTGCTTCCAGCTCAGTTCTGCTTTTTGTTGGTTTTGAGGTAAACTTACTATTTTTGGCAGTGGCTATTTTAGTAAGTCTAATTTTGGCAGTGGCATCATCAGCAGTTCAACTCAAGTCATCTTGTTATCCATCAGTTTCAGTTTGGCTTTGGGTTTGGTTTTCTTCATGAGTTGAGTTTATACTTAGTCAAATTTCATGTTTCTCAGCCTGCCACGTATCTACCGAGGCCCTGATAATTTATACGATACGATTCGGATTCGGTACGCCCAAAATTCGGCCAGGATTCGAAAATGGCACTGTGGATACGTTTCAGATTCGTGGCTTCACTGCGGATTCGTCCAGGATACGGTGCGACGAATCTGAGCAGAATCCGCAAAGTTTTTTCACGTCAAAACGCTCAGTCCGCATAAAAACGTGTTTTTTTAATCATTTTTTATTATTAAAAACGGAATCCGCGAAGTTGATATAGATTCAAATGGCAACGCAAAGGACTACAAACTGACTTTCAAAAACTTAATGTGTTTCGAAAACAATGAACTGAAGAAAAAGTATGAACCCAATAAACAAATATGATACTGCAATGTATTAAAGATTTATTAACATGAGTAATTGAGAAAAAAGGTAGCAATCTCCTATGAGAGATGTGAAGCCACAACAGTCTAATTTTTACACTTGATATAAGCAGGAAACGAAAAGTTATAAAATAGAAAATGAAAAAAGTAACCGATAATTTAAAGAGCTGTGTGACAGCTGTTCCACATGAAATGAAAATGATCCAACACAATATGGAATTCATCAAAACCCAATATTTCAGTTTCTAAAATTTTCATTATTTTTGATAAAGTTTGCATTTTGAATTTTTAAGGCGCTTCAGAAAGTCTCTCAAAAAATCTAACATCCTGAAATGGTGAGGAATTACTTACAGAAAACTCTGAACTTTCTGATGAATCCTAGTAATGTGATTGTGTCATATGGGAAGACGCCCTGAACTTCTGGCTGGATCAATCATCCCCTGTAGAAAGCAAACGGCCCCATTGCTTCTAGTTTTACTTTATGTCATCTGATAAACATAAGAGCTCAGCACTGAACTAGGTGATTCTCTTCCACTTAAGTGAGTAATCCATTCAAATTCAGGATTACCAATTGTGAAGTTTTCTGAGTACAAATGCCAACAAGCCAATATGCAGAACTGTTATGGTTGCACTTCCTACATAATTCACATGGATTAAGATTCTAGCACTGACTAGATTTTGAATTCCTTGACCAATTGTATCTCAATTTCTCTAACAGCGTGAAAGTGATTCCTTCTGTAGTGTTTTTCAAAACTACAAAATGAATTTGACAGAAAATCAAAGTTTTCGAAAAATGTATCTTAGTTTCTTTACCATGGTGATGTATTTTTGCTATGTTATTAGACTATTAATATGGTGGTGTATTCTGAACTTAATTACTGCTGCAAATATGTATATATTTCTGATTTTTATATGTTTTTTGTATTGCCGTACCCGCCTAAAACCAAAAATTTTGCGAATCCCGTGCAGATTCTCGTACGATCCGAATCCAAAAACAAATGGGTAACTCAGGACATTTTCAATGATTTTAGTTCTGCTGAGCTCTATAGTTGAAGCCTAGTCTTGGGGTTTCACTGTATTTGCATTCTTATGTATTTCTCAAATTTCAAGTCTTCGTGTAACTGTGTGTTTTGAAGCAATTAGTAATTATTTCCTACTCTTGATCTTGATATTAGTTGTAGATAGTTAATATGTAATGATGGTGTTAATTCTCCCCACTTACATGCAGATTAGTTGTGCTTTCTTTACTGGTTTCCCTCAACACACATCAAACAAGACTATTCTACAAGAAAGCATCTATTTTACACACATAAACCTTCTTTTTGTACACCTATAATCAAGCCATATTAGATGTAGGCCCCCTGAAAAATTTCTGTAGCTGTGCCTGTATTGGTATTCCAATTCCCGGGTATAATATGTCATCTGATTTCCACAATAATCTTTTTTCTTAGGCTTAATAGAAATATCAATTATCTATCACCCAATTAGAACAGAGGTATTGAAAACCATCAAGTTTTATTCAATTTGATCTCACAAACAATTCCACATTCACTCAATTGAGCTTTAGTCTTTTACAGTTGAAAATTGTCCATTTGTTTACTATTGAGAGGTTAATGTTTGTCTCATATAAGAATGCATGATGCTTATATCACTAGCCAAAAGTCAAAGCTCTACCTAGAAGTTGTAATACACCCACAGTTTTCAAGTCCGTTATGTGAACCAAATTCCTTCATTTTCAAAAAACAGAAATCTATATCGCTTCATGAATCTCAAGTCTTAACAAATACACAGCTACAAAAAAATCGTGTTGACTCAATTGAACTTTAATCCTTTACTGTTGAATACTGTCATATTTTTTAACTGTTAAGAAAATAATGTTTTCCAGAACTTTTTCTCAAACATGCATTCATTTCAGCCCACATATAAGAATGCATGTTGCTTATACCACTAGCCAAAACTCAAAGCTCTTCACAACTCTTGGAGTACATCCACAATTTTCAAGTACTTTATTTGAGACTAAAATTTCTTGCATTTAGAAGAAAAGAAATATATAGCACTCTATGAATCTCTTTACAGATATTCTTGTGACTGCCAACCGTAGTTGCTTTCAATCTGAATATCAAATGATATGATACCATACATAATTGAACTGCTAAAATTCCTGTCTATACTCAGTGTATTAAAATCTAGAAAATATGAGGTCAATGACATTAAACCTCAATGTTTCCCTTTTCTAGTGTCAAATCTCACCATAAACACACTAATCATTTACCTGAAACTTGATTTCTTTGGAAGATTCATCATGATTAATATCTAATTAGGAACTTAGTGTTATGCTTAGAAGCAGAATTCAGGAAAACTTTAGGATATTCACATTGTGAAATTGCTCAATATAAGTTTAGCCTCAATTCTTTAGGGAGACATGATAGAATGAGTTAGAAAACAAGTGTGCAACATTACTCATTTATTACAGTAAGCAATTTATCAAAGAACAAGGGTGGTTAGTATCTTATAGAAATCAGAACATAAATTTAGCTAATCGTATGCCAAGTGCAGCAGAGATGTGGAAATATTTTTTATGCATAAAAGAACTAAAAAAATAAGTGAGATAAGTGTTATACCACTTGACTGGTGAAGAAAAAATAACTTTGGTGATTCCGCTTCATCAGCAATTGTAATCTTGAACCCAGCCATGCCCTGTAATAGCACTCTTACAAAACTATTTACCTTTTCCACTACCATATCAGTTGCTTCCCCTGAGGATTGCATAAACATTTTCATATATTTATTTCTTTGTAGAGAAATAATGTCAGAACTTCAAATAGATTTCTAAACCATCCGCACAACAAATACAAAATGTATGCATGGACTAACTTTGCGAAGACTGATAAGAATCTGGTACGATGTCATACCTTTCTGAGCATCCTTTCCTAGTTGACTATCACTATACATAATGCCTTCATTCAATCCAACCTTGATACAAGTTTTGTTCATGTCAGCAAGAAAAATAACAAGCAAAACTATCACTTAATCAAAACTAACAATGTACCTTTTGAATCCCACCATTCCTACCTGAACAATGTCGTCAACACATTGACTTGTTCCATTTCCAACCAATTTCCTTTCCTTTTCCCCAAAGTCAACTCTGTTATTATGGCCACAAGCTTGACAACTATATTGAAACCCTTCTGTTTGCATGGTAGAATTGTGGACAGCCAAATTCGATTTCAAGCCAGCATCGTGCGGGACTAGGTTACCACCACAATTTTCAGAGAGCATATCTTGGGAGAGAGAAAACTGTCCCTTGGTAATAGAACAGTAAGCCTTACAGCGTTCGCATAGCACATTAAACTTCTGAATCTTCTTGCTCACTTCCACACAATCCGATAGCAACGACTGAAGTCTCTTCACCTCATTTTTTAGCTCCAAATCTGACAAAGAAAACATAATGGACAGTTACATCACAGAACTTAATCTCTGCCTTACAAACAGCCATTAGATGCATCTGCATTGTATCATAATAACAAGACTAGCTTAACAGTTATGAAAATTTAAAAAAAAAGACAAAAAACATACTCTCTGTATGCTGTACAAGCAAATTATTTTGCCACTCTATCTTTTCCATTTCTAACAACCTCAACCTGCAAAAACAGGACCATAACAAACACAAGATATTCAACTTCTAGCATCAAGAGGAAATTCAGTATTAAAACAAAGTATACCAAACCAGCCACAATGAAAAAATATTCAAATGAACAAACCAGTTATAAATAAGGAATGTGCCTGTTAGAAAAAACTGTGATCTTTTCCTCATCAGCATTTAACTTCAACCAATTGTTCGCCCTTCTTGTTTGTTCAAGCAACTCCTGCTGAGCTGTAGAACAATAGTGATAAAAGAATTAAAAGTATTCATGTATTTATTTTTTTGAAGTACTCACACTAAGCCTTTAAATAAAAGAAACCTGCAATAAATCTCAGGGGAGAACCTTTTACATAAGTTGCACTTGACATAAAAGAAAAAGAAAATTTAAATCCATTTTCACAGTACATTTTCTTAAATTCTATCTTATGCAAAGTGGAAGGATCTATGTTCATATTTTTGTTGATGAGTAAGGTATAAAGCCAAATTCTACAACAAAACTATCACATAAGATAGAAATTTGTTAAAAATACTCATTTAAAAAAATATTATAGACAGAAAAAGAAATTAAGGCCTTCGAGACCACTCTGTTATTTATGGCACATGCCATTTTTCATAATTTTATCAATAGGTTTCTATATTGGCCTCTAAGACGGAGAATACGAAGAAAATGTGTGATTCCCTTGCTCAACGTCAAAATAACGTGGCTGTTTATTGCCAGAATCTTGCACTGTGTCTAGAGAAGTTGAAAGTTATCTATCAAGAAGGGAACCTAGAAATTTGTAGTGCTTACCACTTGCAAATTTTGGAAAAGAGTGTATTTTCTCATGTTGTTCAAAAGCAAATTTAGCATTGCTTGTGTTGGTTTTGCCTTTGAGACTTTTTGTTCTAGATATGTGAGTTATATCTTGGTCTTTGGCAGTTTACTTTGTACATTACCCCATTTCTGTTTGGATGTTTACCGATTTAATCACTCTCTTGTATCCTGTGTTTTCTTTTGAGAGAGGGACCCTATAAAACCCTCATTCAATCAATCCTAAATGTAATATTCCCCCTTAATTTATTCCAATTTTATAAAAACATGACAAGCACAAACACCATTGATTAGCATTAGCTCAAAAGATAACCAGCTTGGAAAGTAAACCTTCACCAAGAATGTTCACCAAGATCCCAATGTGGGCGAGGTGATAGCATATGGTGTTGAGGATTGTTAGCAACTGGAAAGAAATACAAAGCTGTTAGGCGGCTAGCCAACCATGAATGAAAGTAATGCTGAAAATACAAGTAGGCGGATAACAGACCATGTAAGCTCTACCACTTATTCAACGGGAGCAATTATTACAAATTATAAGGCAACAAGCCAACCATGAATCCTCACTACCACTTGTTCAATGGGGGGAATTTATTAAACTTAAAAGTGCTGGAAATAAAATGCTTCAACCACTTATCCAGTGGGAGCTTAATACAGAAATAAATTGCAGCAAATAAAATGACTGTTAGTATCACTAACCAGCCTCACAATAAATAAGTTTTTTCAGCTGCAAAACATATTAGAATGAAGGCTAAACATAACCAATGAATTAAGGATACTATCCTTAGCTTATACAATATCTACAATCATATTTTAGCCTCATATAAACAGAAAATCATAATTAATTCAACTCTGATTAGAAATAGAAAAACACAGAAATTAGACCAGCAAGGTAAGAATTCACCAAAATGGACGCAGTTCCTTCAATACAGCTTCGGAAAGCTTTAAGCAATAGCCAAATGAAGCCTCTAAACATGGCGTTCCATCTCCAATAGGAAATTTGAGCCAAACACAGCAACAACAGACGGCATGAATCCCAATGCAACTCAGCAGTGAAAGGTAAAACCTCCAAGAAGGTCGAACCCTTCTTAAAAATCAAAGACTCAGCAATAAAATCTGAAACTTTGTAAAATTGGGCGCCCTCCACAAAGAAACAGCATGGGCTAGTACCTAGAACCAAATAAAAATCAGAGGCAAAGCTATGAACAGAAATTCACTTCAACCATAGTCTTCAGCAGTACAAACAGACTATAAACCAGCAACCTACCTGGAATTTAAAATCAGAAATTGGCCTCTATCCACACTCCTGAATGAAACATGGTCTTCAGTCACCATCTAGGAAGTCGTAGTTTCAGGTCCGAAGAATGGTATCAAAAAGCTAGAAGGCACGCAACCCCCGTAGCAAAGTCTGAACTTAGTTCAGCAACATAACATTATAATTTTTCCAAAAGATCCTCAACTCCAAGCAAAACATCAATAAATAAACTTCAATAGAGAAGATGAAGAAGATGAATCAATTGTAACTCCAAGAAGTTGAACCATTTCATCTTCCATGAAGGACGCCACCTTTTCAATTTGCAAATAAAATATTAAATTACCTTTTCATTCATCTTCTTAGGCGTCCAAGATGAAAAGCATATAATTTAACTGTTGAAAATAATCAACTTCTCCACTTAAGCGTCCAAAACAAGTCCCCCTTTTAAAAACAACTTGAAGATGTTCACCTAGACACCAGGGTACAAACTCAAAACATAAATTTGACTAAGTGTAGAAACTCAATCCAAAGGAGAGATACAAACCAAAGCCAAAACCAACGCCCAAAACTGATTTTCCCAAACTGCCAAAAATAGCATGTTGATCGAAGTTGAGTTGTTGATAATGCTACCGCCAAAAATAGTAAGTTCACTTCAAACTCAACAGAAAGCCAAATTCAGCAGAAAACATGACTTACTATAAATATAAGTGCCTGGAAAAGTTGACAGATTCAGATGCATGTCACACCACCCTGAAGATATCTGAAAACCTAAAAACCTTTCCTGCATGTGAGGAACCAGAGAGAAATGCATGTCATTTTCTCAACATGCATGTTACCTCATCCTGAAACTCTCCAAAAACATAGAAAGCTCAAGACATGCAACAAAAACCCTCCCATGCAAACCTTCAAAACCACCTATTAAAGTGGAAACCCTAATTTTCATTTTTGCTTAGCCTACGAGTTTTTGGAAATAGGCTAAGTCCAACTGAAGAGCGTAGGGCTAAATTGGGGACATTACATTAAATTCTAATCAGCAAATTTTTTTATACCATAAAGAGTAACAAAAATCATCGACTGATGCAAAAAACAAAATACATACTAGATCACGCAGGAACTTATCAATATATTATATATTTTCCCTTACATAAGAGTAGTTACATATATTGTCCCTTACAACATAGTGATATAATATCCCTTACATATAAACTGTCTAACACATTATACTATCCCTCACATATATTGTCCCTTACATACATAGCTAACAATTATGTTTAGATACATTAACAAAGACCTTATAATGAGAAACAGAACTTTATAATTAATCATCTTGTCATCATCCAGTCAGCAGGTTCTACTCACACTGCAGCCTTGATCATCCCTTGGTGAATCAAAAATTGAACTGTCATTATCGGGTCTACATGAAACCTCCTAATGATTTACACTAAGCCTCTGCCTTTTCTGGAAATTTAACTCTTTTTCGAAGGTGTCAGTTGGGTACTTTTTGTTGTATTTCTTTTGAAATTCTAGGTAGCTTTTCATTAAGGGAATGTTATCAGCATCATTCAAAGGCCAATGCCTTCCATATTTAACCTATGTCCTATTCATATCCATAGATCCTTCCATTAGCAACTTCCCAAATTTGTCCTTTGAGATCTCCATAGTGATTGTCACCTGCATAGCAATATTGTGAAACATGAATCTTCTAAAAGACTCGATAAGTACTCTCCTAGTACCCTGAAAAATACCCTCGTTTCTAGCCTTCCAAATTGCCCATAAGATATCAGATGACAAAATAAGCCAAAACAAATTATATGGATTACTTAAACTTTCCATAGAACCAAAGAGAATATCCTGTCATTTGACCTTACCTTTATACCCCCATCCCACACAATAAGCCAAAAAAGTGTTCCAAATCTCTTTTGCAAACAAACATTGAAAGAATATGTGCCTAATGTTCTCAGGTTGTTTCCATACAGAACATATGCTCAACACTGAGGTGGACAAAGCAAAGGGAAGTTTTTGCAACATAATTAACAATTTAAACTAGGATACCGAATCGTTCACTTTTGCCAATAATTTTGGGGGTACAAATTGTACCAGAATCTGGTACGGAGTCGAATTCCCTGTGGAAGTGCACAAGAATCACTTTTTGCACCATAGAAACATTTTTCTAACCCTTTGTTTGTACCCGTGCAAATCCAACGGGCACGTGCCAATTTGAAAGCGATTCCAGACCGATTTTGGAGAGTGTTGACTTTTTAAAGACAAAAAAACCCTAAAACATAAAAAAGAAACATGTTTTATTTTATGTTTGCTTTCTTTTCATTTTATCTCTCTGCCTTCACCACGAGCTAGGGCATACAAGCAACGTTTTATTTGTTTGCACGAGCTAGGGTTTATAGGCGACAACAATTTGCTACTTTGCATAGAGGATGCAACACCATTTGCTGCTTTGCACAGAGGACGCCATTTACAGGGACGCAATTTTCCTCACAATTTACAAGATTTTAAAAAAAATTAACTCCACATTTCCGCCTCAAATGAAAATGAATGATTAATAATCATTATCGAAACTTCCATTTATAATATTTACTTTTAGGGTGCAACAATATTTAATTTTATTAGTTTAAAAATTAATATTATTTAAATAATTTTCTAATATTTATATAATGAACAATAAATTATAAATTATAAATTATAAAATATTATTGCTTGGTCGAAAATACTTCCTCATCAAGTTGGTGCAGTCAGAATCAAAAAGGATCAATTTTGCCCTAGTGGGTATATTCTGCTTTTTCAAGAAGCTTTTTCAGGAGCTCTAAGGCCATAAATGGAGGCCAGTCAGCTGTCAGGTGTCAGATTCAAACATTCAAACACTAATCAAATCAAGAAACTGCAGAAGATGATTAGGGAACAAAGAATGAAGAATAGAAGTTGGAGAATTATGAAAATTACAAAATTTTGGCTAACACTGGAGAGTCCAAGCGCCCCAGCTCAATCAAGTCGCCTAGAGTCCCATGCCTTAGAAAAAAATTTATCCCTAACAGTCGAGGCAAAGGCAAGCACGAAGAACGGAGGAAGAACTAAGAAAGTTGAAAATAAAACTAACACTAGAGACCATGGGCACCCCAAGTAGCCAAGGGCGCCCAACTTTTCAGGAGATCAAATGATGAAATTAGGGTTTGTGCTCCCAAACAATGTTGCTCAGAATCTTCTCAGCTCCGCAATGAGCCCAACAGCACAGTCATCAAATCAACCACTCAGCTAAAATCTCAAATTGAACGGAGAGGTCTCAACCAAGTGGCGGAATGCAAACCATGAAAATAACAAAAAATATTCTAAGTCAACTTAGCATTTTGGAGGACCTAATCGAACACTAAGCGTTTGCAAATGTGCTCAATCCCTATAGGATTTTGTCAACTTCGCAATGGATGTCTCTGTCAAATCATCAGAGTTGTTAATCACCGGCAAATCCAGATCAAACTCAAGGTATAACATGAAGGTTCAAATCTGAAGGTTGAAAATCAAGCAAAAATGGTTGTCTGGTAATGGTAGGCGCCCCAAAAGGAGATAGGCTCCCAAGCTTTTAAAGGCCTAAATGGATGAATTCGCAGATGAAGCCTCCAGCATGACTTCTTCATTTTTGAAACAACTCTGCAACGCTACCATCAGCACATTCATTGGAGTTGACAGCCATCAGATATTGAAGGCGGAACAGAGGGGGAAACATGAGCAAAATGTTAAAAGCCAAACGCAAAGATGGAAATATCAGAATGAAATCCAACTTTGGAAGAGTTGGGCGCCCCACTTGGCCAGGGGCGCCCAAGCATTTCACCCTCAAGATTCAACCTTCAAGAGTTGCATCTCCCAAAAGACCCCCCTTAGAATCTTGTCAACTATCCAACAAGCCCAGCCATCAGTTCATCGGACACGCCGATCATCCGAAATCAAGAATTCATCAGAAGATCAAGGAAAACAAGTAAAGTTGAGGAACACAAAAATGGCTAACACTGAAAAAGTTGGGTGCCCTAAAAAAGTTGGGTGCCCTAAGAGGAGATAGGCGCCCAAGCCTTTGAGGCCCCAAATCAACTTTTCAGGTGGCGTTGCATCCAAAACACCCTCCTTAGAATTCAACAAGCTATTCAGTGAATCTGACAGCCAGATCATCAGGATAGTCTAGCTCCCAGAGCTGCAAATTCATTAGGAGATGAGAAAACGCAAAAAGTTGAAATTTTGAGAAAAATCTGGGGATCATGGGCGCCCAAGGTAGTCAAGGGTGCCCAGCTTTTTGAGGGTTCAAATGAAGTTTTCATCAGAAATTGCCTCCAGGATAATCTTCTCAAAATCAATTAGGCTCCACGATGGATCACTTCGCCGCTCACGTGATTCTCCGCTATCTCAAACAAGTCAAATCCGAGGTCCAAAATCAAACAAAAAATTTGAAACCGGTAAAAAATGGCTAAGTATGGAGAGGAAGAGCTTCTTTTCCCTAGTATATTGGCAATCTAAGGCTCAACGCTTTAGAAAAAATTTTCAAAGTTTTCATCATTCACAATTGAACAACGTCTACATTTGATGAACCTGCTCAGGATAGACTCTGAAAGTTTTAAAATAAAAAGAAAGCAATTTTTTCTCAAACCTTAACTTATTTAAGAGAGCTTTTGTCTTTCATTATTCACTTTTGTAGGTTGGCATCGAGAGCAAGAAGATTTTCCCTTTTCTCAACGGATTACTTGAAGACCCGGAAGATGCTTTTCTTTCGCGTCTTTCGTGTTTCCTTCGAAAGATCGAGTAAGGAGGGAACGCTGTGATCTAAACTTCCATGTTGTTTCAAAACAACCACCGATTTTCGCTTCATCGCCATGGGTTCTCTTTTGCTTTTTCATCCTCTTCAACATCTCGGGGAACTTTTTCACTCTTCTAGAAAAACTCCGCCATTAATTTTTGTGATGGATTTAGCCAGCTTTTGAGCATCCGGTGATTCTTCCGTAACGCCATTCTTTTCTACAAAAACTCCGTGTCCCAAATTTTTTTCGAGAAATTGCTCTTTTTCAAGTGACGATTCTATTTTCAAATTAACATTCTCCACTTAGTGTAACCGCGAAACAAATCAATTTTTAAGCGGATACAGATTTAGTAAAGCAAAAGAATCATCTAGAAGTTCAGATTTCTTTTTCTATCCCAGTCTCCAACGTATCCTTCAGAAGGTTATGCTGTTCAAGCTGTAACAGCTTGGCATTTCCCTATTTTTATGCTTTCATAGGTGATTAGATGTTTATCTTGTTTAGTTTCATAAATAAATCTTCCATGTTGGAAAGTCTTGGTTGTAAAATCAAGGAGATTTTAGGGTTCCTTAATCCTCTTCTTGCATTTAAATAAGGGAATCCTTTCCCAATAGTTTCTTAATGGTTATTGTGATAGAAAATTGCAAGCCTATAATGCTTCAAGTTGTTATTCAATGTCAGTTCACTATGTGTAAGAGCAAGTTTGCAAGCCTCTTTAGCTGCAAGTTATTGTTCAATTCTTGTGTCTTGTGTCAATGTATTCTAGTTGATCGCTTAACTGTAAGTCTATTTTGCTACAATCCTGCTGTCCCAGAAGTGTAATCTTTTGTTCTTGAGATTTGAGGAATAAATTTTTGTGCTTACTTTGCCCTCATATGTCTCCTATTTCCGCTTCATGTGTTAAGCTTATACAATCTTCATTTCAGCTTGCATTGAAAGTAAGTAGATGTGCACTGGGAGAAAAGTTTATTTAAGTATTTATGTCAGAGAATCCTTCCTTGTTCATTTCTAACTCTCTTGCTCTGTGTTTACTTGAGAAGTTAGAAACATCATTAGAGTAGGTTTAGTCATAGTTGAACTTCTAAAACAGAAAATCTCAGCTACCCCACTTGAGTTTTATAACCTTGTGCTCTTAGCTGAACAAAAAAATAGGCAAATTAGTTTTAATTTACTTTCTTCAGCAACATCAGCAAAGAGGGAGCTTCCCCTCCTAATTCAAAGAGCAGTTTATCTGTGCATAGCTGTTCGTTTCTAATTCGCATTCCAGAGGTGCAAATTAAAACGCCAACAATTATTAGATTTGTTTTCAAATAACATTTCCTTATTAGTGATTACCTTTTTGTCATTGGTTTTACCCCTTCCCTGCCAATCCATATACAATGCAAGACTCAATCCTTTAGAGTCAGGTATGCATAAGGATGGCAACAAAGGTTTAAAACAAAAAATGTTATATTCAATATTATTAACTTTTCCTAAAGCCATATTCAATATTATTACCATTTCCTAAAGCCATTTTTCATAATTTTATCACTGGGTTTCTATATTGGCCTTTGAGAAAGAGAACACGAAGAAAATGTGTGATTCCCTTGCTCAACATCAAAATAACCTGGTTGTTTATTGCCAAGATCTTGCACTGTAACTAGAGAAGTTGAAAGCTATCTATCAAGAGGGGAACCTAGAAATTTGTAGTGCTAAGCACTTGCTAATTTTCCAAAAAAATCTATTTTTTTATGTTATTTGAAAGCAAATTTAGCATGATTGCGTTGGTTTTGCCTTTGAGACTTTTTGTCCTAAATATGGGAGTTATATCTTGGTATTTGGCAGTTTTCTTTATACATTACCCCTTTTTTGTTTGGATGTTTACCGATTTAATCACTCTCTTGTATCCTGTGTTTTCTTTTGAGAGGCACCCTGTAAAACCTTCATTCAATTAATCTTAAATTCTAATCAGCAATTTAAAAATAACAAACAAATTAATTAATATTAACCATATGATAGACTTAAAATATATGTATGTATGATGTACACACACACACACACACATATAGTAATATTCCACATGGAAAATAAAATCTTCTTTACTAACAATCAAATTGATAACCCTTGGAAACTTGCAAATGAACTCCATTTCTATATTTTGCAAAGACCAACATATCAAAAGCATTGTGAATTTATTTCCAGAGCCTTTAATCTTCTTTTTTTATTTGTTTCTGAAATTCTTTCCATTGTTGAAGCTTTTTTCTAGCACAAGCAAATGGAACAATGTTTGTGTCAAGCCACCCCAAAAGGGTTTTCAACTTGACACTTCACTAGGCTATATTGCCAATTTTCAAACTAATAGAAAATCCTATATATTGTAATATTCCACATGGAAAATAAAAACTTCTTTACTAACAGTCAAATTGATAACGCTTGGAAACTTGCAAATGAACTCCCTTTCTATATTTTGCAAAGACCAACACATATCAAAAGCATTGTGAATTTATTTCCAGAGCCTTTAATCTTCTTTTCTGATTTGTTTCTGAAATTCTTTCCATTGTTCAAGCTTTTTTGTAGCACAAGCAAATGGAACAATGTTTGTGTCAAGCCACCCCAAAAGGGTTTTCAACTTGACACTTCACTAGGCTATATTGCCAATTTTCAAACTAATAGAAAATCCTTCAAGGTTTCAACATGAGACATCCGCATTACCAAAAAAGATCACATACTTATCACTACCTTGGCATGACACAAGAAGGGATATGAACAGCTTAAGCTTTCAACAAATTTGGAGTTAACTAGCATAGATATCTTAAATACATATATCTAAAAGACATTGAGATATATAAATCTTGAGGCATGTATATTGGATCTGTTAAATAGATTACATAGGCACCTTGAGATTGATATATCTTAAAGTCTTTTACATAGATGTATTTAAAATATCTATGCTAGTAAATAAATAACTATATTTACATACAATTTACTCTAAAGTTTTAGGGAGCAATGCAAACAGAGCAAAGCTTTGTAGAGCCAGACTGCAATGGGCAAGATGGGAGCAAACAGTAAAAACGATGTGAAATGCATGATCAAAGCAAATTCAACCAATGGAACCAAGGCGGCAGAAGGAAATGTAAGAGTCGATGATGGACTAAAGCTCCCAGGATTACCTACAAAACTAGAAATTACCTTTCAAAATGATGAATTGCTTGATTATGCATGCAAATTGTTATTATGATACTATGATACTATAGGCATACAATGGATACATAAAGTACATGAGGAACCTTGATTATATAGGCAAGGTGACAAGATAGGCCAACATAAGATTATGACAAGTGTCTTAATCATATGACATGAGACAAAAAGTAACTTAAAGATGCCTTAAGTAAACTAGTGTTATCAAGACCTAGAAGGCAAGTCAGATATATA
>VDFB02385119.1:0-17924 GCA_007258455.2 Sequoia sempervirens | reverse complement strand
AATGCATCCTCTTCCATGGATCACACCAGTTGTGTTATCACCAAATCTCTCAACACCACCATCATACTTCTCCAAATTCACAAACTTTTATCTCCAGTCATATGATGAGAAAAACCACTGTCAATTACCCATTCATCTTTCTCTTCAAATTAAGCAGCTAGGGCTTTCTCCATATTTGTACAACTAGTAGATTTAGTAGACACAAGACTATTTTCCTTAATAGCAATAAACACAAATTCATCTTTACTTGCATTTCCTCTATTAGATTCATCATCTCTTACACCTTCATCAACATCATAGTAACACTTCTTTTGGAATTTACGCTTGTTAAATATTGGCTTGGAAACTCTCTCAGGACACCTTGATGCAAAATGACCTATCAAATTGCAAGAGAAATATTTAATAGGAAACTTTCCCTTATACTTACCTTATCCTTTGGCTTCTCTTTTCACAATCAATGCTTCAAGTTCTTCAAGCTCTCTTTCTTCTTCACCCAACTATTCCATTTCATCCTCATACTTGAATGTCTTTCTTGATGAGCTTTCACCTAGATCATATCTTTGTCTATCTCTTCCAAAAGTAGTAGCCTTAAATACAGATTCAACCTTAGGAAGGGCATCACCAAATTCACTCAACTCAAAATCAGTAAGCTTACCAATCAACATATCTCTGGTAACATTTGTCATAGTCCATATTTCTTCAATAGCACTAGCCTTGATTTTGTAAGAATCGAGCAAAGATCTAAGCACTTTAGCAACAATCTCTAATTCATCTATCTATCCACCAACACATTTGATACCACGCACAAGTTCATTTACTCTTTGCATGAAAGTAGTAACATTTTCATCATTACCCATTTTCAACTTTTCATATTTTCCTTTCAGACTTTGTATCTTAGCAATCTTCACATTTGCATCACCTTCATACAAGGTCTCCAAATTCCTCCAAATCTCATAAGCAATCTTAAGATCCATCACATTTGTCATCTCAGTATCAGTAAAAACACTCAACAACACCTCCTTAGCCCTAATATTATATTCAACATCTATGATCTCAAGAGAAGGAGTAGGACCATTCTATAGAATAACATATATATATTGTAATGCTCTAGTAGGGTTCACAATTTCATCTCAAATGGCAGACCATTCAAGATTTCCACAAAGAATAATTTTTTCCATCAAATCTAGGACTATCCTTCTTATAAGTTGCCATCCTGGATTGCCTCAAGCTATTAAACTTCTTCCAAGGAACCAAAAACTCTAATACCAATTGTTGGCAACTCAAGGGAAGACAACTAAGAGGGGGGGTGAATCAATTGTCACATAATCTCAAACTTATTCAACTTCTTAACCTTAATTTCAGATCTATTCATTAATCATGAAAGAATAAATGAACAATGCATCAGAAGCACACATAACACCAATATTTTTACATGGAAACCTTGTTAGGGGAAAACCACGATGGAGGTCAATCCACAAGATTATACCCTATTAAAAGTATAAGGAAATATGAATGGGGAATGCACATGCATTCAGGCACACTACCTAGAGCTCACTGCTCAAATACAACAAGGCTTACTACCCAAGGAAGACACACTATCTTACATAAAGATTCAGATTAAAACCATACAGATTTGAACTAAGAAAATAGCATCAACTAATGCCTGATTACAGTTTTGATTAAGCACATGAACACTTCTTCACTCTTCACTCTTCTTCACTCTCTACTCTACCTTCGAATGATCTAAACTTTATTCACACATAGGACTCATACACTTCACATTCACACCCTTTTGACTCTTCAAACAATCGCTCTTATATATCCGCAACAAGAAATTACATCGCTATAAGTCGGCCACAAAAAGATAATAAAATAATTACAAGCAATCGGCCCAAAACAAATAAATACTATTCATGTGAATCAACCAAGGTTGGCCATAACATAGTGAAGACCGAAAATAACATCTCCAACACAAAAAAACTTCAATTAATTTCTCCTTGAAGATCCACAACACGTTTCAACACCTTGTCGGCCAAGAACATAGAAAACATGAACATGCAATAGAAAATATCAAATCATGAGCACAATGATCAATGTGAACATACCACTAAGATAGAGATCAAACTAGAAAAATCCACAAGAATCATGAAACATCAGAGAAACATTTGCAACAACTAAACTTACTAAAATCATAGAATCTTTAATCAGGAACACTAACTAAAGCGACAGAAAAACTGTCAGAATGAAAAT
The DNA here is from genome assembly GCA_007258455.2 of Sequoia sempervirens. Lineage (NCBI taxonomy): Eukaryota > Viridiplantae > Streptophyta > Pinopsida > Cupressales > Cupressaceae > Sequoia > Sequoia sempervirens. The sequence continues at coordinate 15,674 of VDFB02385119.1, read as the reverse complement.
CACCATAACTCGATCAACTCTTCATTCAGGTCTCTAAAACTCAATGTGGATAAACTAGACATACTCAACAAGAAACCCTTTAGTCCACAATCTCATAACAACAATGTACTGAACACATGTACAGAAAGAACTTCACTTCATCATTGACAACCTGTAGCACTTCTTATTACAATTTTCTCAATATCCTCGACATATAAAGCTTCTAATGCAACAATGCTAATAGTGTTGACATCAATGACAACCACATATCAGAAACACAACCACAACAAACAACACAATGACACCACCAAGAAAAGGACACATCACAAGCAAAAAGAAAATCACACCATGAAACATACAAAATGTCGAAAGATATTATCAATGTATGCCCCTACTTTAAAGTAATTGCTAACACCATTGTTGCGAGTAATTTATTTAAAGTAGCCAGTGTTCAATCCTAAGACATGAGTTTTTTAAAAGAAAGGACAGACAATTGAGAGGGGGAGGGGTGAATCAGTTGTTACAAAATAATTAACTTTTTCAAACTTTACTTAAATTAATCTTAGATTTGATGAAAGAGCAATTAACCATAAACAATTAGCACATTAAAGAAACAAAAAACACCAAGATTTTTACATGGAAACCCTGTTAGGGGAAAAAACATGGTGGAGGTTAGTCCACAATGTTATACCTTGTTAAAATTAATTGATGAAAATAATAGCGGGAATAGACATGCATTCAGGCACACTTCCTAGAGCTCACTACTCAAATACAAAAGAGGAATCACTATCCAAAAGGAGTTTGGATTAAAACCATCCAAAATGTGAACTAAGAAAATAGCTTCTACACAAGCCTAATTACAGTTCCAGTTAAGCACAGAAAAACCTTCTTCACTCTTCATTCAACTTCTTCACACTCTACTCAATCATCTTCACACTCTGCTCTGCAAATGATATTCACACATACACACATAAGAGTACACCTAGCACTCTGAGCATTCTAAGCATACTTTACACCAATGAAAAAATCACTCTTATATATCCACATCATCGATTTCATCAACAACTTAGTCAGCCAGAGAAATAAAACATATTTACAATGTTGGCCTAAATTTACAAATAAATTTGCAATGTGAATCCACCAAGGTTGGCCACAACATAGTGGAGACCAAAATTAACAACTCCAACACAAAAAGACTTCAATTAATTTCACCTCAAAGATCCACAACACACTACCATCACCATGTCATCCAGGAAAAAGAAAAACTGAACATACAGAGAAAAATCTTTGACCATGAGCACACCGATCAATGTGGACGTAACACAAAGATAGAGCATGATATAGAAGCATCCAAAAACAACAAGAACTAATAGAGAAACATTTACAACAACATAAACACATAAAATTCAATCAAGAATACTAACAGAACCCACAAAAATGTTGTCGGAACACAATATTCACGCGAACCTCTAAAAATTTCGATGGATGAACTAGATATACTCAGAAGAAAACACTTTAATCCACAAGAATTGATCTTCAATTTACAGAACAAGACACCTTCATGACCTTCACAGTTCCACTAGGAACCTGGAACACTTCTTTTAACAATTTTCTCAATATCCTTGACATATACAACCTCTGATGTATTGAAGGCTAATAGTGTTGACATCAATGACAACCACATATCATCAACACATCCACAACATCCAACAATGGTAACTTCCTCAAAAAATCCCTATGCCAAGTCATATGTTTCTGAAATAAATCTATGCCATGAAAAATGAGGGAGGGGTTGCCCCCAAAAATACATAAGGGATCTATGGATTCAGGGTCAGTATATCTTTGTTACAATTTTGTTATAGAGCTTGTAAATGTCATCATTCCCAAAATACTCATAGAACTAAAAGAGTGACACATAGAGCATGAAGACAAAGAAAAATCCTTTTGGGTCAACATGGAAGAGACCTAAATGTCTTGATGCCTTTTGTCATCCCCAAAAGGGAAACACAAGACAAGCAAAAAAAGTAAAAAATGCTCACGACATAGAGAAGAATGTAGATAAAAATAGAGGAATGCACAGAAAGAGAGAGAGAGATATACATCAAATGAAATAGTATGGGGGATCACATTATGCACATGTAATCGCATAAAGAGACATGAAAAAGAAAAATAATGTAAGATACTACTTAAGGCACATGCAATTCAACTTATAGTAGGTCATCTGCATCCCAATCTCAATCAATATATACGAAAGGCAGACAACTAGCCAAAGGGACAACATGGAATGCCAAAGCTAGGACAAAGCTATCTAACCCCTTGTCGCCACTAAGCGCAAGATAAGGATGAGCCAAGATAGGTGATGAAAATTATCTCCTTGCAATAAAGAGAATGATTTACAATGAAGGTATAACATGTAATAGTGAGAATTCTATGAACCTACAACTATAACATGGCAAGGAGTGAGATGCATGCTTTTTTAGTCAAGTTTCATTCTTATAGGGTGCAAACTTCTTCAATACTTTCTTTATAGGATGAAAATTGTCTATGTGATGACCAAAGAATCTATGATATAAGCACAATATGGTTCATTCTTATTAGTTTGTCTTTTGGTCAAGTTTGCACATTTAGGTGGTAATTCAATCAATTGCCAGCATAAAAGATTATAGAAGATTGTCTTGGTTTTGCATAGTTGTAATGAGTTATAAAGAGATTCAAGAGGTTCATACAACTGTTTTAACTTAATCTTTTGATGTTCATGAATTCTTGGTTTCTTTTTCTTTGGTTTGATTACTATGTTGTCATCACTTTCTTCTTCTAACTACAAACCCTTTCCTTTTTTTAAAAAGGATGTGTTAGGAGTAGTGAAGTGGTCAAAGTTTGTTGATTCTTTTCTCTTATGCATGGGAGATGGATTGGAAGGTGCTTGAGGAGGAGGAAAATTCCATTGAATGATATGGACTAAGGAGCACATGAATTCTATACATTCTTTATGTTTAAACATCGTTCTTACATTCCCTATGAGAGGAATGACATTACCAACAATAGGTTTGGTTCTCACAAAGTTTTGTAAAATCCTTAATTCTTCATCTAGCCTCCTTATGTTGTCTTGGGGGATATTAGAAATATAATTCACACTGTTTGTAGGTAAGGAAGTTATGGGAAATGAAGTATGTGTGCTATGATCCATAGGGGGTTGATTATCAACACTATTAGAAAGAGAGTTAGAAAACCCAAGATCCACGACGAATGGTGTATCGTGGGATGGCATGACTCTTTAACTACATCTCACAATAGTATTGCTAATAGGACACTTGTAAATCTCATACAAGTTTCACAAACTTAGTGTACAAACCCAAAATGGAAAGAGGCTTAAAATGCAATGTAATGACTTAGACAACAATGTTTAAATGCAATTTTGAGATTCTAAACTGTAAGGTAATTTTCTAATTACACTATGCAACAATTTGAAAATGAAATATTGTAAATGCAATTTTGAAATCACGTAGTGCACTAAATTTTCCAAATTAAGCTAAATATGATCAAATTGATGAAATAGAAACTCTGCAAACAATTATAGGAATCTGAAAGCAACAAACAAAAGCACAAAATTGAATATTTTTCATGCCCAAAAATGTAGATTATGGCTTGATTGAGGATTCATTCACCCTAGGGAGAATGGGTCCTAGATGAGGTTTTTGAAAAAAAAAATTCCTAATTTTAAGTGTTTTCCAATGGTTTCCAAATTCAAGTTTGTTGCAGTAAGTTAAATCAATTTTATTTTCTATAGAATGTAATGTGAAATTTAAGTACAAAATGTGACAAAATGATGATGTAAAACACCTAGTTTGATATCTAATTGTGTTTCAATTTTCAAATGCAATTTTATATGATGTAAATGATATGCAAGATGATTGATTTTATTTTTGTATTTTTTAGATTTAAAGAATGCAAACAATGCAATCCTAAAACCCTAAATGCAATGCAAATTTGAATGCAAATTAGACACCCTAAATGAGACCTAATTCAATGTAAATGAATGCAAGATCTAAATCTAGGTTGAAAAGGATGCAAAAATCAGAAAATGTAATGATCAAAGGTCAATTTCACCTTAATGAAACATCAAAAAATGGGATTCACCAAAATGAAACAAAATGATGAACCTGATTTCCCTCTATATTTCATTCAATATGTGTGTTATAATATGCAAATGAGTAATAGAAATCAAATTAGACCCAAATAACCATCAAAAAGCAAATCTAGAGAGGGTTAAATGTTGTGTACTTGTTACAAAAAGTGTTTTTTCAAATCTCATTTAGGACTCATTCGCCCTATGGCGAATGGGTCCTAGCTGGGGCTTTGGAAAATCAATTTCTAGGTTCTATTCCTCTTAGTCTGCACTCGCAAATTCTAGTCGGGCACTGTTGGAAAGCTGGAAATAACTCTTGTAGCTCAGTTTCTATGATTTTGCAAGAAAGGTGACAACTTTGATAACTTTTTTACTTTCTCCAATTTTTCTTTCCAAATGATCTTCAACCTGAAACCTACAATCACACATCAAAGAGAAGATTTTTTTTTTTTTGTTAGGGAATAAGGGTTTACCTTGGTCAACCCCCATTTTGGTAATTAAACCTTGTAATAAATGAAAGCATGAAGGGATGTTGAATGAAAAAATGCAATGTCACAACTCACCACACCTTAGTTGAAACCTTGGATAACAAATTTGCAATCTAGCATGAAGTGACCTTAAGGAATGTAGATCTTGATCATGAACTTGATGTGAAATAATGTCTTTGAATATACTTGATTGATCTTGAATGCTACATCAACACATTAGCTCAAACAACATGCATGATGCAATCCATCTTTGACATGACAATTGGAATCTTGATTGCTGTAATAATATTCTATAAGTCTTTCCTTGAATGCCTTAGGAATGCTCTTGAATTCTCTCTTGATCATAAGTTTTCTATTAGGATGCTTGCATAAAAATTCTAGGTGAAACTAAGTGAAATAGCCTTATATTTATACATATCTTAACATTACTTGCTGAAATTCAAATATCACAACTGACATCAAATCATGGATTTTAAATCATTAAAAAATCGCCAAAAACATATTTCAAAGAGGGGTCCTAGGTCTAAGTGAGGACACATTCACCACATTCGCCATGTGGCGAATGAGTCCTAGGTCACTCACCTAGGACACACTTCATGAAATGTGAAATGTTATGCAAAAATAGGGTCCTAGGACCTAGTGAGGACCCATTTTCCATGTGGCGAATGGGTCCTAGGTCACTAACCTACGATACACACCTTCAAAAAATAAGTGTTGTGTAATGTCATTTATGAATGTCGGGTTTTATCCCTTGAAATTTGTATTTAATTAGGCTTGGATTTGAATTAAAGGGCCCAATTAAGGTAAATTTGACCTCAATTAATTAATAAAGCACTAGATTAGTGTGAAAGTATAAAGATATATTTTACAATACCCTAAATAAGGCACAATTAAATCCATTTAGTTTAGAAGGGCCCTAAACTTATTGTGAATGTGTAAAACACATTACAACACTAAATCAAGGCAACATTAAGCTCATTTTAATATTAATTATTCCCAAATTAAGGAAAAAGGGATACTTTTTTCATTAATACACTCGCTATCAAGTTGTAGAATCCATGTGTCATCTTGGTTACACTGATTTGACAATGTTACACCAAGTGGAAAGTAAATATGTATATACTCTTGTGAATGTCAATGTTGATGCAATAGTTTATTTATAATGTTTCGTAAGTTCTCTAGAATCTAAGTACTAGATAAATACATTACCTAGGGTCTTGTCCTTTTATACAATATGTTAGCATTCAAATTTAAATATTTTATGTGTTAAGATAATGGATAACAACTAGTTGAGACTAGGTTAGCTTGGACCTATAATTAAAAATAATTTTAGAAATGGGAACCAAGGTCCTATATACAATCCTAAAGCAAGGTGAAATTGTCTTAAACTAGGGTTAGGGACATGTTGATTAAAAATGAAATGTAGATTCACTAATGAATGAAACTCAAGTTTGGGTCAAATGACAACTCTTATATATAAATATATATCATTTAAATACTTAACTTTTATACTACGAGCAAAAGATTAAAGCAAATCGAAAACAAATTTAAAAAAAGTGTAAATAGTAATTTTGATCTCTACAAATACTTAAAAAATTGGTTCATTATACATTAAATATGTTTACAAGTTGGATTTATTCTTTACTTAATCTCTTTCACCACCTGACTTCATTAGTATTCTTCTCATGTTTTAAAATATGCTTAGTTCAATGATGAAAGGTAAATAGAATTATTTACCACTTTTTGATAGGGATGAAGTGTAAAATTGCTATTGACTATTTAGATTACTCGATAAAGCGGTATTCAAGCTTAATTAATGTGCTCTTGTTTCTCTCTAAAAGTACTATTTTTAATTACCACTTTTTAGTAGGAATGAAGTGTAAAATTACTATTGACTATTTAGATAAATAAGTGGTATTCAAGCTTAATCAATGTGCTCCTTTGTTTCTCTCTAAAAGTACTATTTTTTAAATATTAATTTAAAATATATATATTTAATAAAATATCTCTAGAAGAAAGAGAGGTTTAATGCCCACCTCTGTCACAAATGGGACCTACTGGATTGTTGTGGTCCTCCATATATTTTTTGAGCAATTCCATGTGTAAGTCGTACATATATTAGAGTTTTGTATTCTCCTTCCATTTTCAAAATACACTGCGCCGCCTCGTGTTCTAAGCTCGTACTGCTCATCTGTACCAGTTGTTCAGTCTGCCCTCCCAACCCACATGTTTATCTCATGCTCAAGATATTCCCGACAGTTTCGCGGCATATGGTGGAAGCTGACAATAAGCTGACAGTGGGATCTGTGGTCCATGGGAGACTTGGGATTAAATTTCAACGTAACAATGAGAAATTCAAGTTAAAGATATAAGGGCGCTCAGTTATGCAAATTGGGTTCCTCAATCACTGTGGGCCATCGTTAAGATTTGTACGTTTAAGCCATCTCATGTCGGATGGGGCGGAATTCCAAGGTTATGTTGCCAACGGCTCTATTCTCATGGGGAACATGAAACCTGGAACCTGCACCCTGCATGTGAATGAGCCATGCAATCAAACTGTGAATGTTTAGGGCACGGTTTCATGGAGGGGGGCTTCCTAAAAATCCGGGGCAGAATCTGCTAAGAATCTGCTTAAATTTTTAGCAGAATTTTTGAAGCTGGTGGTCCCATGAATATTTTTAAACTTCAAAATTGAAGCAGGTTGGTGGTGGAGTGGTGGTGGGATGGTGGTGGAATGGCTTGATGTGACTAAAAAATTAATAAATAAACATCACTTCTCTCCAAAAGTGGCAGGAAGTACATTTAAGCAGGTGGAGCAATTTCTAGCCCCACCCCATTTCCACCAGCTGAAATTTGCAGCCACCTGCTTATTTGGGCTGAGAAAGATTCTATTTAATCCTGTAGCAGATTTTTATTTTGCCATGAGACCACCTGCTTCCGTGAAAACAGGAGCCCAAGCCCCCCCATGGGACCGCAGGGTTAGGCGTGACCTCCATTCTGCTTAACGTGCAGGTTTAATGGCGAAATTGTCGATGGTGGTTTTAGAAAGTGTAAAATGAGATTTGAAAAATAAAATTATTTATTCATTTTTAGATTGAGACAATTTATTATTTTTTCAGAAATCTTGAATATTAATTTTTAAATTATTTTATTTATGTTTAAAACTAGTTTTCTTAAGAAGGAAAAAATGTTTTTGATAATTAAATTAGGTGTGCATGCAAAGTATAATTGAAGATGGGATGAATTAAACCATTATTTATTTAATATATTTTATTATACATTATGGATGTTTGATAGTTAATATTTAGATTGGAAAGTTGTAAAACGAGACTTAAATTTAGAGTCATTTATCTTCTAGAAGACAATTTTAACAATTCTCCTATTAGTTTATCTATACTCTAAGCTGATAAATAACCTCTTATTTTTAAAAGAAAAAAGTGTCTTTAACCATTGAACTAAATACATACATTAAGAATAGCCCAATTAAAGATGGGGACATGCTCAATCATTGCTTGGTGGATAACCAATACTTAGAATTGGAAGTGGTAAAACGAGGCTTAAAGTTGGAATCATGTGTTTTCTAAAAAAACTTTACCAATCATCTTATCATCTTATATATGCTCTAAATCTATAATCATTTTGAAAAGAAAAAAATGTCTTTTAACTCTTGAACTAGATACATATATTAAGAATAATCTAATTAAATATGGAAATATATTGAAGCATTGCTTATTCAATATATTCATTATACATGATGAATGGTGGATAGCCAATATTTAGATTGGAAAGGGGTAAAATGAGGCTTAAATTTGGAGCCATATGTTAAGAATAACTTTTCCAATCATCTTATCACCTTACCTATGCTCTAAATTAATAAATAACCCTTACAATAAAAAAATATATTTTTAATCATTGAACCAAATACATACATTAAGAATAGTCTGATTAAAGATAGAGATATAATCAATCATTCCATGTTCAATATATTCACTATACATGATTAATGGTAGATATCCCATACTTAAATTGAAAAGTGATAAAATGAGACTTAAATTTAGACCCATATGTTTTCTTAAAAATAGTTTTTACCAATCATCTTATCACATTTATGCTATAAACTAATAGATAACCCTCTTATTTTAAAAATAAAAGAGTTTCTTTAATCCTCGAACTAGATACAAGCATTAAAAATAGATTAATTAAAGATGGAGATAGATTCAATAATTGCGTATTCAATATATTCACTATACAAGATTAATTTGGTGAATAGCCAATACTTAGATTGGAAAGTGATAAAATGAGACTTAAAATTGGGATCATATGTTTTCTTAGAAATAACTTTTATCAATCATCTTATCACATTATCTATGCTCTAAACTGATAAATAACCCTTTTATATTAAAAAGAAAAAAAATTCTCTAACAATTGAACCAGATACATAGATTAAGAATAGTTTGATTAAAGATAGAGATAAATTCAATAATTGTTTATTCAATATATTCACTATACATGATGAATGGTGGATATCCAATACTTAGATTGGAAAGTGGTAAGATGATGCTTGAATTTTAAATTTTGAACCATTTATTTTCTTTAGAAAAAACTTTACCAATCATCTTGTCATTTTATCTATACTTTGAGTTGATAAATAACCTTCTTATTTTAAAAAGGAGTCATTATCTTTAACCATTGAAGCAAATACATGTACATTAAAAATAACTTGATTAAAGATAGAGAGAGATAAAATCATTGCTTATTCAATGTATTCACTATAGTACATGATGAATGGCAAATAGTCAATACTTAGATTAGAAAGTAGTAAAATGAGATTTAAATTTGGAACCATATATTTTCTTTAAAATATATTTACCAATCATCTTATCACGTTATCTATGCTCTAGACTAATAAACAACCTTATTATTTCAAAAAAGAAAGAAAGTATCTTTAACCATTGAACCACATACATACATCAAGAATATTTCAATTAGAGAAAGAGACAGATTGAATGATCGTTTATTCAATATACGTTCAATGAATGGTCAATAACCAATATTTATATTGGAAAGTGGGAAAATGAGACTTAAATTTGGAACCATGTATTTTCTTAAAAATAGTTTTACCAATCATCTTATCACCTTATCTATGCTCTAAACTGATAAATAACTCTCTCATTGTTTTTTTCAAAATTGTCTTTAACCATTAAATCACATACATACATCAAGAGAAATCTAATTAAAGATGAAAATATATTCAATAATTGTTTATTTAGTATACACAATGAATGGTGGATAACCAATATTTAGATTGGACACTCTATAAAATAGAACCAAAATTTGGAATCATATATTTTCTCAAAAACAACTTTACCAATCATCTTATGACCTATCTATGCTCTAAACTAATAAATAACCCTCTTATTTTAAAAAGAAATAATTTTCTTTAACCATTGAAACACATGCATACATTAAGAATAACCTAATTAAAGATGGATATAGATTCAATGATTGCTTACTCAATATATTCACTATACACAATGAATGGTGGATAACCAATACTTACATTGGAAAGTGGTAAAATCACACTTAAATTCGACACCATATATTTAAAAATAACAGCTTTACTAACCATCTTATCACCTTATCTATGTTCTAAACTGATAAATAACCTCTTATTTTTAAAAAAAATAAAAATCTTTAATCATTAAACTATATCCACACAAAAATTCAATCATTACTTATTCAATATACTCACTATACATGATGACTGCTGGTTAGCCAACACGTCTGGAGATGTCCTTCCACACATCTGATGATTGAAGAGACGCCACACTTAATTTGAAAAGTTTGGTTGGCTCTTAGATGCTTCATCTTGTGTGTGAGTTTATATATTTGCAGTTTGCTCGCAGAGGATTTTATAGTTTTCAGGTGCTTTCTTTTAACTGTTAGTTTCACTGACCTTTTGGCTTTGTATTAGGTTTAAGGTCCTTGGTTACTGAAGCTTTCTTCTTCATTCTTACAAGGCAAAACAATCCTCTGAACTTGGGAAAAGCCAGAAAGAAAATCTTACACACAACAATTCTGTAAATAGTTTGCTTCCTCTTCCTAAAATTTTCAAAATCAATAAAACAGTTCATAAAGTACTATACGTAAGCACCTGAGTTTGTACAAATTTATTTAATTTTTCTTTAACCAAGAAACTTACATCGTCCAAGACACAATTGTAGCCTTTATCCCTACATCTTGTCGGGCAATCTCAAGACCAAACATGAATCTGATCATCTGACAATCTGGAATACCATAGTAAGCATCAATGAAATTACACAAGTCTTTCAATGTTATATTTCTATCAGATACACAATTAAACATCATTTCCTTTTCCTAAAACAATTAGCAACCCATATAACTGATGATGTTCAAACTTAACAGTATTTCTCAATGGCAATTTCAATCATTGATCAGTCTCTCCTGGTAATTCACAAAGAATCCAATTATAATTCAAGAATTCAAATAATTATGCAGTACAAACGATGGGTTGATCATGTGAACAAATATTTGTATCAATACTTCTTCCTGACTTCCTAAAAACCCAACTGAATCACTCTAAGGTGATTGTTTACAAAGTTGTTTAAATACTATCATGAATTAGACGAAGACCATAATTGTGACTACTTTACTCTCAATACTGCTGAAGAAGATCAGGGCCAAAATATTCAGAGAACATAAAAATTGGAAACTGGGTTTCCTCACACACAGATTGTTGAATGGTGTTGTGCTGCTTCACTGATGATGATGAGGGAGACCATAATGAAGCACATGAATTCTCAAATATCTGCAATTTCTGGTTTGGAAGATTGGAAAGGACATCAATGTTATCCTCCTCATTTACACACAGATGTCTAGGAATCTCCAGGCTCTCAACCTCATTTAATATCTGGCTTCCAGTTCCACCCATGCATACTGTACTATCCCATTCATTAATACCATTTGTGATTGCCAATTCCAAATCTTGTGTTATCTTGTCGACAGAATCACCCAACTGGTTGTTGTAAGGATATCCCATGTCTGACCCACAGTCAAGATCCACTGGAGCAATGTCAATGCCATCTATGACAGTCAGATCAAAATCAAGTTCTTTTGAAAAGTGTAAAGCTGGAGATGCAGAACTTGTAGCAGTAGATCCCTCATTAGAAAGTAGCTTTTTCTTGAGAGAAGTATGCCAGTAGTTCTTTATTTCAGTGTCTGTCCTTCCCGGCAAGTGCTTTGCTATTTCTGCCCACCTGACACATGCAAAACATCATATTAGGTAAACACTGTGTACCGTCATAGAAAGAAAAAAGATTATTGCTTTTTGTTCCCATTTATTCTAACCTGTTGTCGAGCATTGCATGAAGACAGATGATGAGATTTTCTTCTTCATTGGAGAAATTGCCGCGCTTGATTCCAGGCCTTAAGTAATTCATCCACCTCAATCTGCAGCTCTTTCCACAGCGTTGCAATCCTGCAGAAATTCCAATATGTTTCTCAGAAACTAAATAACAAACTGTAACTCTTAAAAAGACATGAAATTTTAACATTATGAATATGAAACTGTGTTTATTTTTGGATTAAACTGCATCATACTAGTTTAATTCAGGAAAAAGTATATTTTCATTGATATGGACTGTGGAAATCAAACTGTAATTCTTAAAGACATGAAATTTTAACATTATGAATATGAAACTGTGTTTTTTGGACTAAACTGCACCACACCAGTTTAATCCAGAAAAAGCACACTTTCATCCATATGAACTGTGGAAATCTAATGTCTTTGATTATGAATATGTTTGGATTAGACTATGTGATCACAAATATCTTGTTCATTCTGATGATAGGTTATGAAGTGTGATTCAAAACTTTGATGTGAATTATGAAATATCATCCAAAATATCCATGAAAATCTATTCACATAATCTAATCTAAAAATATTGAAACTAGGATTGTAAGTCTACTTATGTGAGGTGGGTTATTTTGAATTACCAGCTCTGAGAGGAAGAGAAGACCAGCGGCCATGGCCGTGGGAAGTAATATAACGAATCAGTTTCATATCTTCTTCAGGCGACCAAAATCCTCTCTTTACAGGATGCTTTCCACAGCAATTGTGCGCTGTGTGGTGCCGCATCTTGCTTTAGCTTTTGCTTTTACGTAACTTATTAAAGACAAAAAATCAAAAGCACGATTCTGATAGTTGTAACAGCACCTTGCTATTCTTCTATAGTAAACAATGTGTACAGTAAAGAAAAAAACAGGGTTTATGCTATTAAAAGCTCCATAGAAAGAAGAATATAGATAAATTCCAGCACAGAAACTTAGGAAAGCAAAACGAATAAGCTTTTCAAGGCAACTGAGCACAACTAAAGCACAAAATGTTATCAGAACTACTCAGCAGAACGGGAAGACAAGATCTTATCAGAAATTAACCAGAAATGAGGGTCATTTCTTGGTGTCAAGCAAAGAAAGAACCTGAGACAACTACACGCAAGGGGAAGCTCGCGGAAAACAACTTGGTCTGAAGGTAACCGTTTTCGTATTTATGGATTTTTAGGAAAGTTCAAGTGTGAAACGTCTTTAAAAACATTAAAAGTAATTATGTCTATGTTTCGCTTCATACGCCATCATAGATTCTAACGTGACAATCCTAAGAATTGAAATCCTACCTATTCTTCAAATGCTCATTTAAATTTACGGTCGTTTACACGTTTTTGGGTATTTCAGTTCGTTTTCTTTTTGGGTTCAAGAGCACACTTCAATTTGTATTGTCAAAGCTCTTCCATCATATTTAGAATATAATAGATTCGAAGAATTTAACATAGGAGACTCTCGGATAGGAGACCCTATTTTCTAACTTTTAAATGTGTTAAGAGGATTGCTAAGGAGATTTCGTGTTCCTAATTTTACTCTTTTTGAACAAATCTTTTAGCCATGTAGTCACTAAAATGTCTCTCTAAAATGTCTCTGTGTTTGACCTGAATATCTAATGAGCCCTTGTGTTCATAATCTTATTTCTTTGGATAAATCTTGTAGCAAAGTAGTTACTAAAACGTCTATATGTTTGATCCAAATATGCAGGGAGCCCTTGTGTTCCTAATCTTATCCTCCTTGAACAAATCTTGTAGCGAAGTAGTTGCTAAAACGTCTACATGCTTGACCTGAATATCATAGTAGGCTCTTTTTTGCTCTATAATAAAGTGCTTTTTAGATTCAATTGTCTTTATCGTGTAAAAGATACAAACTCTTTCTTTAAAGGATGAACATTTTTGAACGAAACTATGAATTGGTGAGGTCACAAAAGAGAACCTCATCCCCAATATAAACAATCAACAATAATGTTCCAATGGAGTTTGAATCCTAATGGCAAGAACAACGACACCGTAACTTAACCATCACACTATGATACTATTGACACAAAAGATACAAACTCTTACCTTTCAATATTCTTTATTCTTTTTCCATATACATGTTTCACATTGAAAATAGTATGAACTAATCCTCAAAATGAATGTTCAAGAAATTTGGCTCACCAAGAGATGTTTACCCTAAAGTATACCTTTTATTGATAATCGTAAATAAGATATGTTTACCCTAGAGTAATACCTTTTCCATATCATTTTAACAGTTCTTAGCTTTTCTTTTAGACAACCTTAAAACATGTAGAATTCAACCCTAAAAGTGTATATGTCTGCAATTCTTAATTGTATTACAATCTGGAAAGCCGTGTACAATCCGCCCGTGCACAGAAAGAATATTGAAGTAGCAAAACCCAGATAATTATACCAGAGAATTACCTAGCATACGTTCCCGTCAAATTAAAAACCCATCTAGCTGTTCTGTTGATTTGTGTCGGCCAATCAGTTGCAGTAACTATCACGCGTCAATGACGTCGTTGCTTTTCAGCCTGAAAGACAGTACTGGAATTAATGAAATAATTGCTGATGTAAGCTCGTCTTAAACTCGATTTCAATGCCCAACCACATGTTCTCATCATGACGCTAATCTCGTAGTCATTTTATTTCAATGATTGATCGTAAGTAAAATGATGAACTACTTTCCCTTTACTAATCAAAATCCAATAATTTCCCACAAAAAAATTTTCTCCAAAAATATTTCTTGCTTAAACTATACGTCATTGACAACGGCGCGCCATGAATGGATGCGCAGCGAGAAAAAGCACACTTTTTTGTGTGGCCAGGGAAGCCTGGACTATACGTCATCAAAGCAATAAATTACCAAACAATTACTTTTCCGTAAAAAAGGAGCCATTGCAGCTAATTTAAAATATCCAAAAAAGATTGGGCGTCAACCTCGAGTAGGTTGCGACTGGAATCTCAGATCACGATCAAATATAAGCTATAAAATAACGTTACAGGCCCCGCTGTTAAATCTGTAAAGAATCGCACGACCCCATTTGTCTTTATTTCATCCCCAGGGGGCCCACAAATAAAAGTTGATGAGATGGATTGTTCCAATGCCACAATTTTTTCTATGCTCTTTTCAGAAAACAGAAATCCTATTATCAGACGACAGAAATCACTTTTGCACTGCACATAACGGCAATTACGTAGAAGGAATTTTTCTCTTTTTCTTTCTTTTTTTCTATTGCTGAGCAAGATAACAGTTGATTTATATCTTCCACACGTTTCACCCATTGTCACATTGACGTGCCAGATGATTGTTCCACTTCAACCCAATACGAATATGACTGTAATTCAAAGATTCAAAGACCTGCATGCAAAGAACCTGCATTAAAAATTCGACAGGTTCTCTGAACTGCATAGGTGTATATGAGAGTATTGCAAAGTCAAAAAAGAGATCTGTATAGTGAAGGAAATCTTGTCTGAGATAAGATTTGTTTCGTGTGTCAGGTTAAAGGAGTTGTCTCCACTTTCACGCCATAGAATAATACATCGATAACCAATCAGATGAACAGAGATTAGTGGTGAATATTTAAATAGCTTGTGGGCAGATGATCTATTTTGTTTTTTTTCATTAATTATCATTTATGGGCATATGATCTTTGTCTTATCAAGGTTACTGCTGTTTTCTCT
>VDFB02385117.1:0-28752 GCA_007258455.2 Sequoia sempervirens | reverse complement strand
GAGTCTTTAGATGTTTAAATCACTTAAAAGCCTGCCAAATCTCGGAGGATGACCTTATGTAATGCGTATGTTCTTCCTATTAATAGAGAATATGTTTTTATCCATTAAATTTACAACTTAAAAACATTTTGTCTCAATTTGTAAGAATTTTGTAATTTTAAGGTAAATTATAATTAGTATCATAATATTGACTGAAAGAGTGTGTATAGAAAAAAATTTAAGAAGTTCAAGCAATAATTATGAATTAATTGGAGCTTTGATGGCACAAGGTGGAGAGTTGGAGTGAAATTTTGCAGAAGGCGAATCATATTAGGAAGTAACCATTCAGGAGAAGAGGAGATGGGGTGACGAACTTGAGCTTAAGCCTCTAAGAAAAACAGGGCTCGAATCAGACAAGGGAAAAGAAGCAACCCACATTCCTTAATGGGTGTTCTTGAATGGGAGATGGATTGATAAATGCAATCCCTAGTACAAGATTTGGGAAGATGACTATGGGAATAATCAAAATCGGATTCATTGGAGGAATGGCTTCCATAGTGATCATTGGAAAGGAAGGTGGCATTTGCAAAATCCGGGCAGTTGGATACGAAAGGAAAAATTAAACACTGGCGCTTTTAGGAGTGGGTGGTTCAGGCAAAAATGGAAGCCCTAGGGCGCTAGGGGCAAGTCACTTGAGCAACGCCAGGGACAAAAAAATTGGCCATTACAACAACCTTAGTCAAGAAGACTTGCACCAAAAGAAGATTGACAACAATAGCATTCAGAGTCCCCAAGATTTTTGCCCGGGAGAGGATCACACTCGCAGGGTCAATCTCCAGAACCATGGAGCCCATTGGAAAAACAAGGAATTTCCAAGAGATCTGAATCATCAAAATCCCAAATGAAGGTGGAAAAGGGGAGGCCTTTTGGTGGTAGAAGGAGGAATGTAAATGGATCAAAATTGAATACCAATCCTTGGGGTAGTAAGCTTTTCACAATGCCGACAAAGATCATAAAGGGAAGAGTGGAGAGGTTCCATGCCCTCTTCACGAAATAATGGGACCTAGATGATCCAAAAGAAGAAATTATGAAATGGTGGCAACAAAAATTTACAGACCAGGTAAGTATTAATCCCCTTCCTAATGCTTTCTACTTGATAGAATGCATAGACTAGAATCTAAAACAACAAATAGTGTTTGGTAAACCCCTATTCTTCAATGGCCACAACTTCCATTGTAAAAATTGGGAATCCAACTTTGACCCATGGCATTACAAGATCAAAAAAACTCCAACATGGTTAAAACTAATCGACCTCCCATCATAATATTGGAGTGTGGAGGCCATGACCAAGATTGGTGATTCCTTAGGGGTTTGCTTGGGAATAGATGAAGATTTCATAAATGGGAAAGATGATGCAGAACCAAACATCCTGGTAGAGATTGAGGAAGGAGTAGGGATATATAAGAGCTTGGAAATCATCTTTAAGTTTGGGTTTTGGATTCAAAAAATAGCTAAGAGTGATGTCAATAAGTTAGGGAAGAGTCTTTCCAAAGAGTACATTAAGAATAGAAGCTCTAGCACAACAAAAGTGGATACACCTGGTAGTAAGCAAAATTTCAATATAGATCCATTAGTGAATTCTGGTGGAAATGGAGGTAATTTGGATTTAAGGGGTTTTGGCTTAGAACAAGTGTCTGGGAAGAACCCCAAAAAAAGAAAATTGGGAGACCTTGAATGGAGAGAAAATATAATCTTAAGCCAAGACATGTCAAAGGCCGAAGAAGTAACTTTGCAGGCTCAAAAGGATTTGAGCACTCTCCTGGAACACACCAAAGACCTGGAGAAAGTCATTTCATCACAAATAGGAGAAGTCTTGAGCACTAGGAGAGGCCCTAAAACCAACAAAGCCAAATTGGAAATAGCTGCCAATGCGGCAGGGCAAACAAAACTCTGGAAAGGGAAGGAAACTCTCCTTCCCCAGACACAATGAGAATCATAGCATGGAATGTTAGGGGCTTAAATGCCCCTAACAGATGGCGTATAGTCAAGCGCCAAATTGACCAATCAAAAGTGGATATATTTATATTGCAAGAAACAAAGTGGGACTCAGAAGAGATCAAAATCAGAATGAGTTGGTGGAAACAATGGGATGGCTACTATGTAAGGGTAGAAGGAGCTTTAGGAGGGCTAGGTGTTATCTAGAACCCCCTCACAGTAACAGGAGAATTGTTGGAGGAAAATAAGAATTGGTTAGCAATAAAATGCAAAGTGTTACAAAGAAATGAGCAATTCACTCTAATCAATACTTACAGCCCCACCCAAACAAGTGAGAAAAGAGCAGTTTGGCAACAAATCACACAAGACATTTCGATCTATGGAGTAGAAAAAAGAATCATAGCAGGTGACTTCAATGTAACCCTAAACCATGAAGAAAAGAGAGGTGGGGTAGGGAGAATTACAAGAGTCCAACAAGACTTCTAAGAGTTTGTAGACAACAACCATCTGATGGATATAACTACAAAAAATGGCACCTTTACCTGGACAAACAAAAGGAAAGGATTTACAAACATGGCTGAGAGGCTGGATAGATTTCTTCTATTTGGTGAATGGGGGAGAGGCAACCAAACATATGAAGCCACTATCTTACCCCATGTGGGCTCAGATCACTTCCCAATGTAGCTACTAATATAGCCATACATAGTGCCCACTGGCTTCCCTTTCAAGTTTGAGAAAATGTGGCTCAGAGATGAAAAGCTTCCAAAATTGATTAGGAAATGGTGGAAGGAGCCCCAACTTGGGAACCATTCTTTTTTATATATTCTGAACAGAAAAATGAACTATGTGAAAAATAAAGTAAAGGAGTGGAATAGAGATCTCTTCAAGAATATCTTTCATGAGAAAGATCGGGTGACCAAAGAACTATTCACTCTCAATGAACATATCATAGACAAAGGAATGGATGGGGTGGACTTTGAGTCAGAAAAAGCTCTTAAAGAAGAATTGTTAGAGATATTGAAAAGAGAAGAGTGCTTTTGGAGGCAAAAATGTAGGGAAACATGGATCAAGGAAGGAGATCGCAACACAAAATACTTTCATAGAATGGCAGTACCAATAGGAATAGGAACATAATAACTTCCATAACAAGAGATGATTGATCACTAGCCCACTAGAGGAAGTAAATGAGGAGGCTATTAATTTTTTTCAAACAATATTAAACAGACCATCAGAGAATAGTGAGGAACTCAGGAACAAAATGCTAGTTTCAATCCCAAAGATCATAGGGGAGGAACATAACAAAATGTTATTCAACCAAATAAGTAAAGAAGAGGTGAAAAAGGTGACTTTTCAACTAAATCCAGATAAATTGCCAGGCCTAGATAGTTTTCCAGCTTGCTTTTTTCAAAAAATTTGGGAAATAGTAGGAGAAGATCTATATCTGGCAGCAGAAGAATCAAGAAAAAAGATGACCATGTTGGGAGCAAAAAATCACACATTCTTGGCATTGATCCCAAAGAAAAAGAACACTATGAAGATGGGAGACTATAGACCAATTGCCCTATGCAATACAGTTTACAAAGTGATTTCTTGGGGCCATCAATTGACTGGAGGGGAGCCAATATATACTTTGAGGAGTCAAAGAAGTGTCACACACCTTCCCAATTTGGGTGAGATTCATGCATGATGCCTCCAAATGGACATGCCTGAGGCAGGGTCCATTGCCTCCCTCCTCCTCCTCTTTCCTTTTCCTCCCTTCCTCCTCCTGGCACCACCTGGCCCAGTGAGAACCATAAAATTCTTTTTTGATGGCTGGCATCAGACAAGTATAAATTGCAATTTCTACCCGAAGTGACTCCGCATGGGATGAGGGTGGCCCTTCCAAATACAGAGAGGCAAGAAATATATCTGGCACCCTTTGCAGGTGGGCATCAATAATAAATGCTATTGGGAAGAGCTAATCAATAGTTGCAAGAACAAGATGTGGACTTGGAAAGGGAAATGGCTTTCTACAATAGGAAGATTACTGATGGTGAAGGCAGTGCTTTCAGGAATACACATTTACTCAATGGCATGCCTAAAAATTCCAATAGTAGTGGATGAAAAGCTTAATCAAATTTTTAGGAATTTTTCTAGAGTGGCACAAGAGATCATAAAAAATTTCCACTTGTGGCCTGGAAAAAAGTTTACACCCCTAAAGAGGTTGGTGGAGTAGGGCTTAGACAATTAAGACTGATGAACATGGCAGTAGGTGCAAAACTGGTTTGGGAAATGTATGCAAAAGGAAATCAAAGATGGGTTAGGATATTGCAGAGAAAATATCTAGATTCAGACTCTCCAACTCAAATCCTTAGAATCACAAACCCTCCTTAAGGCTCGGCAATCTGGAACTATTTTTTGGAATGTAGAGATATAATCACTAAACATGTGACCTGGGAGTTGAGGGATGGCAAGTCTGCATCCTTTTGGTAGGATTCATGGAATGGAAAGAAGCTTTAGCAAATCTTCCTGGGCTAGAATTGATTAGAATATAAACTCAAAGAATTTGGGGTGAAAAGGTATGCAACTATGGAAGGATGATAGTTAGGAGGGAGTTCTAGAATGGGAATGGAACTCTCTACAAGATCTAGAAGCCCCATAGAACTAGAAGGATGTTCTATTGAAAATATTAAAAGAAAGAACCTTTTTTCCCTCCAATCAAGAAGACATTATTAGGTGGTGTGGTTCCTCGACTGGGATATATGCAGTTAAGTTTGGCTACAAGCAGAGCCAAGGAAAAATTGGCCAAGAAAACTACTATGGGGGAGAAATTGTGTACCTAAACCTGGGGTATTTGCTTGGTTGGCAATCCAAAAGAATATCTTATTTGAGGACATATTAGCCACTTTCAAAATTCAGGGTCCAGGGAGATGTATTTTATGTAAAAAGGATAATGAAACCTCATATCATCTGCTTCTCAACTGTCCTTATTCAATGCAATGCTGGCATCATTTCATGAGAAAACTCAATTGGAAAAGCCCCCTACCAAAATTCCTTCTTACATGGTTCAATATGTGGCATCTTCCTAGAAGGAAGGCAATTTTTGACAGTATTTGGCCCATTTCCCCTTCAATAATAATATGGAAAATATGGAAGGAGCACAACAGAAGGATCTTTCAAAACAAAGAAATGTAGCCAACAAAGTTGTGTGAGAAAATCGAAGGAATGATTACTGAAATAGTAAATGAAGGAGTCAAATGAAACTTAGGGAAGAAAGGTACATATTCAAATTGGGATGACTAGATGAAGCATGCTTTCAAAGGGCTCCTTTTTCCTAAAATTGCAAGGCCAGGTCACAAGGAATCCCAAAAAAAGAGAAGGAAAGTTAAATGGGAACCTCTAAAAAGACGTTGGATCAAGATCAACTTTGATGGGGCATCTCGAGGCAACTCGGGCCCTAGCAGTGCTAGATGTGTAGAAAAAAATGAGAAGGGGGAAACAATGGCAGAGAATTCCAAACCTTTGGGAATCTGTATAAACAATGAGGCAGAATTCCAAGTAGCTTTAATGGGAATTCAGTTAGGTATACACTTAAAGGAAAAAAAGATTCAGTTAGAAGGAGACTCCCTAATCACTATAAACTCGATAAGATAAAACATCTGTCCCAATTGGAAATTGAATCACTGGCTCCAGGAAATAATGCACCTTCTAAGTGGGTTCGAAGATTATAAAGTATCTTATATTTTTAGAGAAGGGAACCAAAGAGCGGACTTTTTGGCGAAAGAAGCAGTAAGCAATAACTAAGGCTAAGATTTTTCAAATACCTGGAATTTTTGAAATTCAACAACTAGATTATTATGGGACCTGCTCACATATGTTTGCAGTGTCATTAGTTTTCTATTGGTGTTGGTTTTACATGACACCCCTAGAATGTACTCATGTGGTTTCCATGTGGTTGGGCAAGTGTAAAGTAACTATCACTTGGGGCTCACCATGGTTCCACCTATTCCTGAGGAAGTGCCTTGTAAATTGACATTTTTGAATCCAAAAGGATATAGCCTTAAATGTGCAAAGTACGTGGAAGGACATTTATTAAGGCCTTGTCATCAGCGACGAGTTGGGATAATTATGTCATACGCCAAAAGATCTCATGTGTAATAGTCGGGCAGCCAAAGGACTTACTTCCTAATAATGTGATGCCAGGCCTTGGTTTCAGTGTTGAGTGAAACTTTATTACCTTAAAGAAGCCTCTCGAAATATAGTTTATATATCTATAACGACAAACCAACAGGTGGGTTACAGGTACCTTCTCCAACAGGAGTTAGCAGTCAACATTTAGCTTATAATGGAGACTCTGTTGGCTCTTAGTTTTGATAAACGACAACAGGATTTTAGAGGAAAATTTTTGGATAAGCATCTCTAGGGGATGCTTTGGTCTTTACATCCAATAATCCTTTGGGAAGTAAAGCGGGTACTAGGTCCTGATTTCTTGTGAGCTTATCATAGGGAAAGGTCCAATTCTGAAATTCCTGCTATGTTTTTGGCAGTTATGTTGCAGATGGAGGTTTCGAAGGAGATCGCCAAGAATATTACTCAGATGATCTTCAAGCATGACTGGTTAGTGGAAATTGATGCGGCTTTGGACAATGTGGATGAAAACAAACTGATTCCCATGCCTCAAAATTATTACATGATTTGCATGCACAATAGGGAGATCATGAAGTTTCCTTTGATTAGAACCATAGAGCCTGGAATTTATGAAAAGCTCTGGGATGTTTGTGAGCATAGCATCTTTTTCTTGCTTCGTGATGTGAATTTGGTCACCAATTTTCCTTGCGGTTGGGCCTTGCGCTATGTAGAGGACGAAGAGCTAGTGAATGAGATTGTGGTCAGTGATGAGGAAGATTGGGAACCAGGGTTGGGAGAGGAATGCTGTAAAAATGATGAACAAGATCCAGAACAGAAGGCCAAGAGTCTAGATCATGCCAATTGTGGTCCAGATTTCCCAGTAATTGCAGTTTTCAAAGCCTAGCAGAAGCGCTTCGACTTTGATGAGAACAACGATGAGTAGGGCTGGTAATCTGGTGTCTAAAGGTTTTTTTGTATAATTCATGTTGTTAATCTTGCTATATATATAAAGGTCTCTCCAGTCTATCCATCCAGTATGGTTAGAAAGTTTCAATAGGGTTTCTTGGTGTCAATTCAGCTAATTTGCAGTATGGTCTAGGACAATATAGGAATCATTTCCAGGTTTTTGTATCTAGCCCTAGATTTTTTGACTTGAAAATATTAAGTTAGGTGGTTATCATGGTGAAGGCTAGTATGTGGAGTCTATGATCAATGTACTACTCATTGTAATATCTTTCAGGAAGCAATACAGGGTGTTGCCCCATATCGCAGTTATTTAACTATCAAAAAAAAGAAAAAAGAGTGTGTATAGAAGGTTTTATCATACTAAAATATTTTCTACTTCAAATAAATATAATCTCTTTTTACATGAAATAAATAAGTTAGGTTGGTTGTATTGACAATTTTATATGTGATGTTAAGTGAATAATTGTGAGTTTAAAGGTTGAGTTGTTGCCCTAAATCAAATAGTTATGTTGTAACCAATAAACTTGATAAATATTTCATAACTTATTTAGTACATTTGTTAAGGAGATAGAAGGAATGAAACACCTTACGAAAAATTTGATATGGACTCAATTGCTATTTTCAATCTTTCAAAAGACTTATATTCGTTTGGCTTGACAAGTCAAGCTAAATATGGTTTTGTACAATTGTAAGTGTCTAAAATTGATCGATGATATGCTAGGAAATCCAAAGATGATTTAGTGATCCAACACACAACTCTACATGGCATGAAATAATAAAATTCTCTTTCCTCACCAATCTTGAAGTAGTGGAAGTGTTTAGATAATCCCAAAACTATTGTTTTCAGAATTAGTCATTTGTTTTCCATAAAGCTCTCTTTCAACACACATTTTTATGTGACATGAAATAATAAAAAACCTCTCTCCTAACCAATCTTGAAGTGGTAGAAGTGTTTAATCAATTCCCAAGACCTCCCTTTTTTTTTTTTTTTTTATGCTTCTTTGATCACTAGCTAGCATTTGTCACTCCTCATCTTTTTACTTTTTACGTTTTGGCCTTCAAATGATGTGTTTTCCCCTTTAATAGTAATTAACCCCTTTATTAATCATAGGAATTCCTTGGTGAATAAATTTTTGCCACAACAAACTAATTTCTAGGAAAAGGGCAAATACATTAGTTTTGTTTTTTACATCTCTTCTTTATGTGTTATGCTTTGTTGATTGGAGGCACCCAACATAGTTGGAAAGTGTTTTTTCTATCTTTAGTTATTTGGTGGATTGTATATAGGTTGATAAGAGCTTATTGTAGGGATTCCATTCTTTTTAATTTTGACCTCATTTTCATTTTACAATCATCTTCTTAGATTTTTTTTAATCAATTTTTAGCATACAAATAGTTCTTAGAAGTAGAGGATCAGACCAATGAGCTCATACAACTTCTACTTGTTCAAATAAAGTGGTTGCAACATCTAGACTCCCTTTCATACAATTTCCTCCAACTTCTAAGATTCATTTTCAATAGTTTGGTAACTAACTTTCTACATTTGTTTAGAGTCAATATTTTTCCTTTTTTAAAACCTCGTGAAAGGAGAACCCACAATAGAGAGAACAAGGATACAATAGCTAGGTCTCTAAGGACAACATTATTACAATATCAATCTTACGTGTCTTGGATCTTCTATGTCCAAGTGTGGGTAGTTTATATTTCATTTACAATTTTCTTAAAGTAATTTTTGATAGACTAGATAGTTAGATTAGATTAGTGATAGATTATATTTTTTTCTTTAATTTAAACTTAAAACACTCTACTTCTAGTTTAGATAGGGGATAGTGTTGGATTGATTTTATTTGTTAAAATTAGTTTATTTCTATTAAAAGAAACATTAAAACAATAGTATTATTCTTTAAACAACTTGCACAACACCAAAGATAAATCTAATGCTCAATTTGCACAATTTAACAAACTTCTCAAAATGAAACAACTATTTCACTCAAACAACAACATTGAAATCAATAAAGAATATTTTATATTTTGAATGAACAACATGTTTTAATTTAGAAGCAAAAAGGGAAAGTTAGTTTATTCACATATTTATTGCACACATGTGCTTTTGCCTTTTCTTTTTTTCATTGTTATACTTAAATTGTTAAAAGAGAAGAAATTTTTGCTTGCAGATTTATGTATTGATTTTCACAATATATTTGTATGCAAGCATATGTAAATACAAAATGCATACAAATAATAGTTCCTTAGCCCTTTTTCCATGCATGTTAATTTAAATACAAGAGCTTTATTTTACCATCATATATCCAAAAAGAATAAAACTTTCAAAAGCACAAAAATAACTAAGAAAAAAGATAAAACAAATAAATATGAACTTTGCTTTTTGAGAGAAGAGGTCCAAACTTATATCCAAATAAACAAGTACTCAAACTCGCAAATCCAACACAATGAATCAATAAATACTTAAGCATTCAAGAAAACTTAAAAAATTACACAAGAAATCCATTTATAATAACTACATACATATACCAATGCATTGGAGAAACCTTTTCTTGTGTTTCCCTACTCAATCACATTTTTGCATTTCACACCTATATGCATTCAAGGGTAAGAATAGTTTGGGTAGAAGCTAATTTTAGTGAGCTATGGGAGTTGTTAGCACCTCATATATTTGTTGAGGTTATTGAATAAGAAGCAATATAAATAATCTAACAAGAGAATAGTTGCTTGTTATCCATTGAACTAGAGTATTTTGCAACACTCTTTGAGCCAAAAATCATTTGTACAAACACCACCCTTGAGAATGTTTTGTGAGAACTCCACACACTTATGAGAAAAATGAATACACACAACACTACTCCACATCTCAACTTAAAAGCACTTCCACTCACTAAGAACTACTTCCTCATAAAGAGAGTAATACTAGGTGGAATGCTCTATGAATTTCATAAGAAGTAGATGGAGGATGAATTGACCCTTCCTTATGAGGAGAAATATTTAATGAATTGACCCGGATTAGGAGATGTCCACTAAAAGTTTATTGAACGATGCTACCGTACACATCCCCAAATACGTCTTATCTTGAACCCTAAGCAGGCTTATGTTGGGGTTCTCCAGTTTTACAACCCTAAGTATTATGCTCTTGTCTTTGATTCTTATCTCATTCCATTCATTATACAACACACAATCTTATCTCATTCCATTATACAACATACAATCTTATCTCATTCATCTCATTCCATTTTACAACATACAATCTTATCTCATTCCATTTTACAACATACAATGACTTTGACATTTTCTGGTTTCGTTGTATCTCCAGGCAGATACCCAACTCCATGCTTCCATTTCCCAAAACTTTCACTAAGAATATCATGTAATGTCAAACCCATTTCCCAGGTGAAAGCAGCAGGAGTGGAGGCTGAAAGAGAGCGCCGCCACAGTGCCATGAAGCTATTCTTACTTGATGAATGTGGGCTTTCTCCCTCGGAGCTGCCAAAAGTAATGAGCAAGAACAGCCAACTCTTCAGATGCAAATCCACGGACAGGGCTCAACAGGTACTTCAGCTATTTAGAGACTCTGGATTCACTCCTGACCAGGTTAGGAAAACCATTCTCAGAGATCCATCTGTTCTTTTACGCCTTGTTGATGAGCAGCTGAAGCCTAAGATTGATCTCTTGAAAAAATTAGGCATGGCTGAACAAGATGTGGTTTGTGTCATAACCCAGGAACCCAGAATTCTGTCTGGAAGTTTAGATAAAAACTTGAGTCCCAAAACCTATTTACTTCTCAAACTGTTTGGGTCTAAGGATCGGCTGTAT
This sequence comes from Sequoia sempervirens, assembly GCA_007258455.2. NCBI lineage: Eukaryota > Viridiplantae > Streptophyta > Pinopsida > Cupressales > Cupressaceae > Sequoia > Sequoia sempervirens. Next base: position 17,880 of record VDFB02385117.1, on the reverse strand, counting down.
AAAGCTATCAGGAGGAGACCTGGGATTCTTATGTATAAGTTTCAGACATTGCAAAAGAAAATAAAGATTATGGAAGACATGGGCTTGTTGGACTACCAGATCCATGAACTTCTTGGAAAGGATCCTGTGTTCCTTTGTGTGTCTGCAGGTAAGATAGAGAAGAACATGGAGTTCTTGACAGGTACCCTGGGGTTACACCCAAGCATTGTGGTTAAGTATCCTCAGTTGCCAGGCTTCAGCTTGCAGAAGAGGTTGAAACCACGCTATAAGGTGATTAAATATCTAAATGCATTGACATCTCCCAAGTACCAGAATGCCAGTCTTATTTCTTTGTTTTATTGGAGCGAGCGGGATTTCACCTTGAATTTTCTGAAGGGCAGTAATGAGCTCATAAGTTTATATGAAGGTTACAAGAATTCTTTGGATGTTGAAATCACTTGAAGGCAGTCAACTCTCCTAGGATGATCTTTAGGAATTGTATGGTATATGTAAAACATCTGTGGCTAGAACAATGAAAATAATGAAAATTTCTTCTTTCTACAGAGAATGTGTTCTTATCCACTAAATTTACAACTAAATTTTTTTATCTTAATTTGCAAGAATTTTGGCATTTTCTTTCATCTTCTCCTGTATTTAAAGAAGACAAAATGTAATAAATATATAAAATCTGAAAAATTATATTATTAATTTTTATTTTTTTGAATTCGAGAGGTCACAAATGGTTAATCTTATATCAGATATAAACATTCAACAACACTTAATGGGGTTTGGATTTGATGGTAAGAATAACATCACAACAACTTAACCATCAAACGATTGACTAATAAATTACTTTTTAAGGGTTGCTTTTAGATTTTATTAAAAATATGTATATAATTGAAAATAAGTATACTAGAATATTGACTTAAAAGAGTCTTTTGAAGAGCCTTTGAACCAAGAAAAGATTTTGTCTATCTAATCTTAATGCAAATCAAAGTAAGGTATTTTAAAGCATGGGTTTTTCACGTGTAATAAACACAATTTTATTTTACAAGATATAAATAAACTAAGTTGGTTGTATCCACAATTTCATGTTGTTGCTAAATGAATAGTTGTGATCTTAAGGTTGAGTTGTTACCCTAAATCATATAGTTGTGTTGCAACCAATAAATTTGTTAAAAATGATTTAACTTATTGTGTCAAGGAAAGAGAAGGAAACAATTGTCTTAGGACAAATCTAAGAGATGCATGGCTACTATGAGCTCAATTGCCATTTTCAATCTTTCAAAAGGCTTATATTCATTTGGCTTGACAAGTCAAGCTAAATATGATTATGTAGAAGTTTAGTTGATAGGAGTTTGTAAGTGCCCAAAAATGGAAAATGATTTATCACAAAATCTAGAGATGATGTAGTGGCTCAACACACAACTTTATGTGGCATGAAATAAAAAATCTCTTTCCTAACCAATCTTGAAGTGGTGTAGGTGTTTAGCCAATCCGCAAAACCTCCCCTTTTTTTTTCATGTTGTGCTTCTTTGATTACTAGCTAGCATTTGTCTCTTCTCATCTTTTCAATTTTTTTATTATTTTTGGCCTTCAAATGATGCATTATCCCCTTTTATAGTAATTTGCCCCTTTATTAATCATAGGAATGCCTTGGTGAATACATTTTTTCTAAAACGAATTGATTGCTAGGAAAAGGGCAAACACATTAGTTTTGTTTTTTTACATCTCTTCTTTATGTGTTTTACTTGTTTGGTTGGAGGCAACCAACATAGCTAAAAAGTGTTTTTTCTATCTTTAGTTATTTGGTGGATTGTATATAGGTTGATAAGAGCTTATTGTAGGGATTCCATTCTTTTTAGTTTTGACCTCTTTTTCATCCTACAACCATCTTCTTGGAATTTTTTTTTAATGAATTTTTAGCATACAAGTAGGTCTTAAAAGAAGAGGATCACACCAACAAGCTCATTCAAATTCTACTTGTTCAAATAAAGTGGTTGCAACATCTAGAGACTCCCTTTCATACAATTTCCTCTAACTTCTAAGCTTCACTTTCAATAGTTTGGTAACTAACTTTCTACATTTGTTTAGAGTCCATTTTTTTCCTTTTTTAATCCTCGTGAAAGGAGAACCCACGATAGAGAGAGAACGAGGATAGAATAGCTAGGTCTCTAAGGACAACATTATTATAACATCAATCTCACATGTCTTGGATATTCTATGTCCAAGTGTGGGTAGTTTATATTTCATTTACAATTTGCTTAAATTAATTTTTTGATAGACTAGATAGTTAGATTAGATTGCTAGAGTTAGTATTAGATTAGTGGTAGATTAGATTTTTTTCTTTAATCTAAACTTAAAGCACCCTACTTCTAGTTTAGATAGGGGATAGTGTTGGATTTATTTTATTTGTTAAAATTATTTTATTTCTATTAAAAGTATCATTAGAATAATAGTATTAGTCTTTCAACAACTTGCACAACATCAAAGATAAATCTAATGCTCAATTTGCATAATTAATCAAACAACTTCCCAATGAAAACTACTATTTCACTCAAGCAACAATATTGGAATCAACAAATAATATTTTACATTTTGAACAAACAACAATGTTTTAATTTGGAAGCAAAAAGGGAAAGTAAGTTTATTCACATATTGCTTGCATGCATGTTATTTTTCCTTTGACTTTTTACATTATTATACTTAAATTGTTTACATGTGTAAACACAAAATGCACAAAAATAGTAGTTTCTTAGTTTTTTTCCATGCATGAACTTTAATTTAAATAGAACTTTATTTCAGCATCATATATCCAAAAAGCATAAAACTTTCAAAAGCACCAAAAAAACTAAAAAAAGATTAAAAATAAATAAATAGGACTTTTGCTTTTTTAGTTGAGAGATCCAAACTTAGTTCCAAATTAACAAGTACTCAAACTAGCAAATCCAAACGCAATGTCCCAAATAAATAATTAAAACATTTAAACAAACTTGAAAATTACACAAGAATTAAGAACAACACAAGAAATCCATTTATGATAATGACACATATATACCAAGGCATTGGAGAAACTATTGCTTACATTTTCCCACATAATCACATTTTTACATTTCACACCTATATGTATCCAAGGGTAAGGATAGATTGGGTAGAAGTTATTTTAGTGAGCTATGGGAGTTGTTACCACCTCCAATAGTTGTTGAGGTTACTAAATAAGAAGAAGCATTTAAATAATCTAACAAGAGAATAATTGCTTGTTAGCCATTGAACTAGAGTATCTAGAAACCCTCTTTGAGCTAGAAACCATTTGTACAAACAACACTCCTGAGAATGTTTTGTGAGAACTCGACACTTTATGAGAAAAAAATGACTACACACAACAATACCACTACATTTTAACTTAAAAACACTCCCACTCATTAAGAACTATTTCCTCACAAAGAGAGTAATACCAGGTGGAATGCTTTGTGAATTTTATAATAAGTAGATGGAGGAAGAATTGGCCCTTCCTTATGAAGATAAATATTTAATCCAAAAAATAAGAATCCATGGAGGCATTGACCAATGGAGGGGATGTAAATAGAGGATAACACTAGTAACCTAAACCTGCAATAGAAAGTTACAACGTAGGCTCTATGGGGACATCAACTCCTTGTCCCATGTGCTCAATACCATTTCTATTATATTCATGTTTATAAAAAAGTTTAATCTAGGCCTATAACATGTTCCCATTTTAAAAAGAGGAGGATCTACATCACTATCTTTTTCAAAATGTGATTTGTAACTACATGTTGGAGTAGTATTAGTGTAAATGACATAACATGAAGTAAGATTTCCACCATAAGAATGTAGATGTAGGTTCCATAGAGGAATTCCAAAGTGATTAAGGTCAATCTTATATTCAACAATATAATGAAAGGTGAAATCTAAGGAGTCCCAATCATCACGAAGACATGTAGAAAGAGATGAATCATGAAGAGGCACAAAATCATCAATAGAGGGTGACAATGGTGTGTGCATTTTAGGTGAAGAATAAGGTATGATATTATGACGAGTATAAGATGTTAAAACAATCTTTTCATGACCCAATTCAACTTGTTGATAGTATTGTAAGGGAGTAGGATCATCTTTTATTATCAAAGTTTTACCATTATGTACAAATTTGATAGACCATGTAGGGTAGATGGAACTACACTCACGACATGAATCCATGGCCTACCCAAAAGAAGTTTATAAGAAAGACTCCCCAACATGACATGAACCATGGTAGGTAACATAATAGGACCTAACTCAATAGGCATTGTGATACTAGCTAGAGTTTAGTGACTAATATTATCAAAAAATGTAATGGAAATATTTAATAAAGAAATAACAGAGCTAACAACATTGATAATATTAAGGAGATCTAAACTATAGATATTTAGATCATAACTATTATCAACAAAGGTTTTCTTAATCCCAATAAATTTAACACAAATAATGGTCATAAGAGGGTCATTTTATCTTTGAAATTCAAGAGAAAGAAGTTCATATTGAAGAAAAGTAATATATGTATTAGTATAAATGCACTAAAGAAAGTTAGTCAAATGAGTAGATGAGAAATTTTATTTCAAATGTTCCATAAGATAAAAGTAGTACTATTTCATAGTAAGGAATCTACTTAGATTCACATACATGTGTGCAAGAAAGATAACAAACTTATATGATCCCCAAAATATTTACTAGTTTTATCACATGATGCAAATAAGAACCGATGCTCACAAACTCACAATGCAACATAATCTCTATTGCAAACAAGAAAAACTCATAAAACCCAAAGAAATGCAAACACATTCAAAATTTTATTGCATTCAATCAAATTGAGAAAATTACATAATTTTCTCAAAAGAAAAGGCTTCAAATCTGCTCCACATGCTCTTCTTGTAGCTTCCTTTCGCTGCCCCAAAACTTATCATTTCATTTCTCTAAAATTTATGTACCTTTTCTCTTCAACTCCACATTGTCATCTTTTTTTTGTCTCAACTTCTAAAACCCATCACGTTCTATCTACCCATACTCCATCACTTTTCTAAGTCTCCTCAAATAGTTTTTGTGTTTGATGCGCCTCATTTCCAACTTTCCAGATCATTTTGAAATTCTTGATTTCAATCTGGTATGAGAAAGTTATGCCATTTTTATTAAAATTGGGTCTCACAGTCAAGACCCAAACAAACTTCTCTCTCCAAAAATATTAGTCAAATCTTTGCCTCCTCCATTCTAGGCATGGTAATTCATGCCATTATCCTCTTCAATTTTTTTGCCAAAAAAATTCTAGAAATTTACCCAAAATGACCTCCATTATTTTATTCCAACACTTCCACTCCTAGGCGCCATTCACTCCCTGCCATGATTAATTTCTCCACTCTTCTTAATTCTCGAGAGTTACAAATAAAAAAATAAATAATCAATTTACATTCAACATGGGACTTTGGTTCTCAAAAATAATTTTTAATTTCCAACATTTTCACTAACATTACAATTAAACTTCAAAGTATATTATTGATTTATGAAAAGGGGTCTCATATGGAAGAGCTGGAGATGAGTCACATGCCTGCAAAACCAACAACATACCAAAAAATCAAGAAAATAAAACAAATTTATTTTCGAGTGTGCAGGATTGCTTAGTACCCCTGGATGCTCCTGCATCAGACACTTGAGGTAACTAAAATGTTCCATGAACATTTTAAGACCATATGTTTGCATTGGATCCATCATTCTTCCTTATTCTTCTAAAATTTCCTCTTTCTCTTCTTCCAACATCTGTTTGGAACACTATGCATCCTCCTACACTATCTTCTCTCTTCCATCACCCTTGTGAGACCAAGCCCACCACAAACGAATCACCTCCACCAAGAAGAATTTTCATGTTCTTTTGCAATACCTCCATCCAAATCTGCACTAAAAAAATCTATTTACACCTCCTCTGCATTCAACCCTTCAATTGAATACATCTCATTATCTTTGTCATAATAATCAAAATAAAAAAACTTAACCATTACCTCAAGGATTTCTCTCTCTATTGCTGCTACAATATCTACTTCTCCACTACCATAAACTATTTCATCTTCTCCATTTGCATCTTTTTTCATTATCCTTTCAACCTTCCCTTCCTTCGCTTGCATATAGTAAGGTAAATCAGCTGCTACCTCTTTCTCCTCTGTTGCAACTTCTCCTTTTCCTGCAACCAAAACAAAGTCAACATGTTCATGGGACTTATATTCTCCCACCTATATCTCTCCCATCCTCTTATCACATTCATTAGTCACTTTCCCTTCAAGGAAGATATCTATCTTCCTTATCACCTCTTTGAGTAAGAGATTTTCTTCATCTTCACCAAATTATTCATCAAATATAGGATCTTTTGCTTTAGAAACTTCTTCCCACTCTTCTTCTTCTTCTTCCTCAATGCCACATTCATGACACTGTATGTCATCCTTTTTCCTTCCTACATTCAAAATATTATTAGAATGATAAACAAAGTTACTATTACCTCTTATCCTTGCCCAATCTGCTTTCAAATCTTCCACTGCTTGCTTCAACTCCTCAAATTCTCTCACCCTGTCCATCCTTAGTCTTTCCTTGAGTTTATCAATTTTAGGAACTATCAAAATCCATCTAATAACAAAAAAAAATTCCTCTTTCTCCTTTCCATTTTTAATACCTCTCAATTCCTTAACAACACAAATCTTCAAACTCTCTAGTTTTACTTATGTAAACTACCTCCTTCGATGATCTATTTATGCCCCATGGGAATCTCAGTTCCTCAAATCCTCTAAAAATTTCTTCTTACTACTTGCACATTCATTTGCAAGCAAAATCCACACATTCTCCACCCTCAAGTCCTAGTGCAAAGTGTCTCACATTCGGCGCTCTACCTGCACACTCAGGAACTCCTACTCTAATACCACTAATGCAAATAAGAATTGTTGCTCACAAACTCACAATGCAACATAGCCTCTATTGAAAATAAGAAAAGCTCATAAAACCCAAAGAAATGCAAACACATTCAAATTTTTATTGCATTCAATCAAATTGAGACAATTACATAATTTTCTCAAAATAAAAAGGCTTCAAATTTGCTCCACATGCTCTTCTTGTAGCTTCCTTTCACTTTCCCAAAACTTCTCATTTCATTTCTCCAAAAAATTTGCACCTTTTCTCTTCAACTCCACATTGTCTTCTTTTTTTGTCTTAACTTCTAAAACCTATCACATTTTGTCTACCCATACTCCCTCACTTTTCTGAATCTCCTCAAATAGTTTATGGGTTTGGTGTGCCTCATTTCCAAATTTCTAGATCATTTTGAAATTCTTGATTTCAATCTTGTATGAGAAATTTATGCTATTTTTTACTGAAACTGGGTCTCACATTCACGACCTAGAAAAACTTCCTCTCCCCAAAAATGTAAGTCAAACCTCTGTCTCCTCCATTCTGGGCATGGTAATTCATGCCATTGTCATCTTCAATGTTTTTTCTAGAAAAATTCTAGAAATTTACCCAAAATGACCTCCACTATATTATTCCAACACTTCCACTCCTAGGTGCCAAGCACTACCTGCCATGATTAATTTCTCCACTCTTCTTTATTCTCAGGAGTTACAAATAAACAAATAAATAATCAATTTACATTCAACATGGGACTTTGGCTCCCAAGAATAATTTTTAATTTCCATCATTTGCACTAACATTACAATTCAGCTTCAAAATATAATATTGATTTATGAAAAGGGGTCTCATATGGAAGAGCTAAAGATGAGTCACATGCCTGCACAACCAACAACATGAACCAAAAAATTAAAAAAAATAGAAAAAAAATATTTTTGAGTGTGCAAGATTGCTTGGTACGCCTGGATTCTCCTACATCATCACATAGGATATAGTATGAACTACATTACTAGATTATGTAAGCATGGTGGGACAAAAAACTAATCGTAGTCTAATCAAAACCAAAAATAGTAGATGGGAATATGCTTGGTATTTAACATCCTAGACCTGTGCTTTCTCCAGTGAGAAATAAAGTCATAACTTGGAATTAAGAAGAGAGCACATCTATAAATCATAAATGAAACCAAAGTTTCATACACACACAAATCATATATAAAATATTTTTACAACTAAACATGCTTAATAATCCATTTCAAAGTTACAATAACCTATATAAAATAAGAGAATACCATTGAAAAAGATGTATAACAAATTAGAATGATGTCACACATTTATCTAACCTATATGAAATGTGAGAATACCATTGAAAAAGGTGTATAATACATTAGAATTTTGTCACACATTTATTAAACTCCTATTACAATCATGCAAGAAAATGTGGGAGGAGGGAACCCACATATAGGTTCAAAGATTCCCCTAAGTTTTTACAATCTTCCAAAGGGACATCCAATTATAGACATAGATTTTGAGGACCTTTTCTATGATTTATAAAGCATGTTATTTTCCCTTACAAATTTGAATTGCAAAAGTTGATTCCCTAAAATAACCTAACATACAAACAATTATAGATTTCACTTAAAATACCAACCCAAATGCATAATGCATTCTTGTATATAGAGAAATTCATTATAATACATTTACTTCCTTGGACACAATCATGGTGATAATTTCCAATCAATACATTGAATCTAACAATACAATCATCTGCATGACAATAAATCTCTCTTAGATCTATTGATAGGTACCCTAGGGTAGATAAAACATTCTCTACATGCATAGATAGGTCACTAAGTACCAAATTGTAGGCCTAAAAATGTAGGTGTTCATTAGTCATATTGAAATAATCCATGTGCTTATTTCATTAGTAATACATATACTTGTGTCTAAATTCATGCCTATAAGGAGTCCACAAATATTTGGGATTGATTGAGATTTGTTAGTATTTGTTGTATTTATTTTATTTCTATAAGGGTATGCTAGGATATGTAGGGGTTAGATGAGAAACACTATTCAAATAGTAGATTATTGAAGCAAACTTACATTTAGGGTTTATAAATTGCATAAGAGGCTCAAAATCCACAATGCAAAACTAGTAGGGATCAAATCATAGCATGCAATTTGCAACTTGCAAGGAAGAATCAAATTCTAATGGGCACATGTATAGGGCAATGGTAGAAAATGGAGCTGAGAACTTAGAATGCAATTTGTAGGAAGAGGTGAAGATTTTGTGAAAAAAAAAACTAATAAAAAATAAGAACTTTGGATTTAATTTTTAAGAGATAAAAAGTTGCATACAGACTCTAAAATTCCTCAAGGATCAAAGAAAGTGGGAAGTGAAATGTTCTTCAACTTTGTTTTACTTGACACTAGTCCAAGAGAAGCTTTAACCTAGCAATCATCAAAAGCTCATAGATGACATCTACTAAGCGTAACACTAGAAACATGATCCACTTGAAGTGGACATGTATACGATTCAATATTATCAACCTACCATGAAATAAAATGCATCAATCTAAACATTGAAAATAAAAAATCAAAAACTAAATAGAAAAAAATATTCAATGATGAAAACCATTCTTATAATGCATTGGGAGAGTACTATGATGAAAAACTATTTACAATAATCATGCATAAATTTGACACCCATGTGTACCCTAAACTTGGGAGAAAAATTCTTCCATGCACTATCATATTCATCATTTGTGACTATCTTCTTGCTATCCATATCATGTCATCATATTGTTCCTATCCATTACATCTGCATCATAATACCATCATACCTATCCTCATCCCACTTTTAACCTTGACAATTATGTAGACAAGATCTAATTGTTGAAAACAAGGTGAAGAAAAGATACAATATGAACTTATACAAGTGAATTTAGATTTTAAAATAAAATTACCAAATCATCTTTAAACATGTGATTGCAACATATTTCACAATATAAAAATCATAAAACAAAATGTGGTATCAAATTTACATGGAGAATCCCTTTCGGGAAAATACTCTGCACGTGAAAAGAGGGAAAGCATATTATTAATCTTCAAATGAGAGTACACAATAATACACTTAATACTAGTGATCTCTAATCAACCTAGTAGTACCCTATTACTTGCAAGAACTCAACATAAAACTACCATCTCATGGCTCCATTTCATAGAACTTGTGGGAGGTAAAACCACAAATGGTAAACCAAAACAAGAGGTACAAAACCACCTAAAAAAACCACACCCCCTTCTTGGACAACCAAAAGAAATAATATTATATTAAATGGAAATTAAAAGGCTCCAACATGGGTGCCTAACCCATAGTCTATCCAACTCCTAACTTTCTAGATGTTGTGATGAACTTTCTACTCCCCAATGGAACACCAACATACACCTTTTCTTCTCCAATATCAGGTGCCCCATCCAAGACATTTCAACTCCCAAAATGGATACCTAAGAAAGATGTCTTATCCATTTTTGAAGTGTAACCTCCACAAAAATTAAATCCTCTATTTAAAATATAATAGCATGTCAAAATTTAATGAATTACTCTCAGGTCCCCTAGAACACATTCCAAGGAAGGTGGAGACATATGAATAACATAGGATTATAAAGCTAATTTCACCTTATCCTAACATTCTCCCACTTGATATTATACATTTTAATTACATCATAGTGATCAAGACCCATAGCCTTCCTTCACCAAGAGAACTTATTCATGGTCATTGGCTTCATAAGAGAATTTGCAACATTATCTAAAGTTTCAAACTTTCCAATCAAAACCTTACCATTCTCAACCATTTCTCATAAAAAATGATATTGGACATAAACATGCTTAGTACAAGCATGATACATAATATTTTTTTATCAAACAAATAACACTTTGAGTGTCACATCCAATCCTCTTTGTCTTGCAATCAAAATAAATTTCATTACCAATCCTTTATAACCATATCACCTCCTTAAAGGCATGTGTACCAACTATATACTTGGCTTTAGTGGTGGAAAATACAACTGTAGGTTTTCTTTTACTCATCCAACTCATTGCAACTCCAAACAAAGTAAATACACAACCACTAATTGAACTTCAACTATCCTAATCACTTGCCCAATTTGCATCAACAAACCCCTATATGTACAATGGCTTGACCACATCATTCTAGTACCATGATAAACCAAAAAAAAAAAAAGTACTATGCAAATATCTAAACACCCTCTCAAAAAAATTCTAATGCTCTCTACTAGGGTTAGACATAAACTTGGTTAGATCTCCCACTACTTGGGCTATATTTTGTCTAGTTCAAATCATTACATACATCAAGCTACCAATAAAACCAACACAAGAAAACTTAGACATATCCTCAAGACACATATCTAAGCTCAACTTAGTACTAGCTGGTAGTGGAATACTAATTGGCTTACAATCACTCATATTAAACCTATGAAAAATGGTATCAACATACTTACTTTGACTTAACCAAAGCTTTTTGCGACCCTGATCTCTATTGATCTCCATCCCAAAAATATATTTTGAAACTCCCAATTCCTTCATATCAAATGTGCTAGAAATTTGTGTCTTAAGCTTACTAATCATCACCTTATTACCAATAAACAACATATAATCATCATACAAGCTAATAATTAAAATTTAATCAACAGTAACATTAATATAAACATAATGATCCTCCTCGCTCATAAGAAAACCCAAATTCAATAAAAAAAGTATCAAACTTTTGGTTCACATTATGGGTGACTGTTTTAAACCATAAAAGATCTCTTCAATTTGTAAACCATTTTTTTCTTTCACAACAAAACCATTAGGTTATCTCATATAATCCTCATGATCCACATGCAAGAAATTAATTGTAACATATATTTTCTCTATCTCAAAATTACGAGCAACAACAATAGATAATAGGAATCTAACATAAGTTAATTTAGTAACAGGAGAATTTTTTTTAGCAAAATCAACTCCCTCTCTCTAAGAGTAGCCCTTAGCCACCAATCTAGCCTTGTACCATTCTAAACAACCATTTTCTCCATTTTTTCAAAATTCCCACTTGCAACCAAATGGTTTCCTTCCTTTAGGATAAATAACAAGATCTTAGGTGTCACAAATATCTAAAGCCATCATCTCCTCTTGCATGGCCTGCAACCAAGACTCACTTTCCTCGAAAGAGAGAGCCTACATAAAAGATCTAGGTTCATTGTTAGTACTCAAAAAAATAAATACATAATGATAATCTAATGGGTTATACTTTCCAATTGGATTTTGTTGCCTCATGGACCTCCTCAAGGTAGGAGTAATGGGATCTACCTATTCTTATTCTTTTGTGTACTCATCTTGCACATCCTTACAATTTTTGAACCATCTTCTTCTCCATCCTCAAATCCATCTAATTGTTCTTCTACATGTGCATCTTCCTACTTCTCAATCTTTGTCTCGAAGTGCACTATCTTTGTCTTATCTTTGTCCTTTGGTTGTTCTTGTCCTAAGTAAGATCTAAAATCCCTAAAAATCATATCTCTGAAATGTATTATTTTATGGGCTAGAGGATTCCAAATCTCATAACCTTGTACATTCTCATTGCAACTAATGAAGATCCATTTTTGAGCTTTTGAATCCAACTTAGATAGCTTCTCTTGAGACACATTAAAAAAACCCTCGCAACCAAAGACCCTTAAGTGTGAAATAAAAATCTTTCTACCTATTCACACTTCATAAGGAGTTTTATCAACAAGAGCTAAACACAGAGATATATTAATCAAATAAGAAGTACCAACTATCTTTTCCCAAAAGCATCTATCAAGCTTAACACCACTGAACATACTCCTGCCTCTTTCAATCAAGGTTTAGTTCATTATTTCTACTACCCCATTTTGTTGGGGAGTATAAGGAGTAGTATTCTATTGAACAATACTTGTATGCTTATAGAACTCTTCAAATTCCTTGGAACAATATTCACCCTCAATTTCAGATCTCAACACTTTTATCTTATAATCCATTTACTTCTCAACTAAGGCCTTAAATTCCTTAAACTTAATGAAAAATTCATATTTATAATGCATAAAATAAATCCATGTGTATCTTTGCCTTACTAGTTTCATTAATAAATAAAGATCTATTTTGTTTACCAAACACATAATGCTCACAAAAAATATTTTTTCCAATTAGAATAATAAAAACTAATATGAACGAATTTTTTATTAAGAATGGTCTTAAGACATTTCTCACCAATGTGACCCAATCTATGGGGCCAAAACATGCATGCATTTTCAGTGCTAGTTACATTAGAAGAGTTACATAAAGTAGATAAATTTAGCCTAAACAAAGTCTATATATGAGATCCTTTATCTATCACCAAACTCCCTCTTAACAACCTACAACTAGACTTGTCAAATGTCACATGTCACATGCATCCAAACATTATTTAACTTGGATACTAAAAGTAAATTTCTCACAAGTTCTGGAATATGCAAAACATCATCAAGAGATTTAATCCTCTCATCACTAAAACACAACTTTACCTTTCCCTTACCAACAATCTTCTTAGTGTTATTATCACCAAGGAAAACATCACCCCATGATATATTTTTAAAGAAGTAAACCACTCCCTGTGAGGAGTCATGTGGTAGGAGAAACCTGAATCAATAACAAAAGCATCATTACTAATAGAGTTAGCTGAAATAAAAAAAGTATTGAAATCATCTTCAAAGGACTTTTTGTGGAGGAATCAACATTATTTTTCTTGTTCTTACACTCCTTCTGCCATATTTTTCCAAAATTCCAACACTTTACTTTTCTCTTTTTGGGGGTCTTAGAATTTCCTTTAGACTTATCCCTCATTTTATCCCCTTAGGCCCTTTCTCTTTGGACCTTCCTTGCACATGCAAGACATCTTGGGAGCCAACATTCATATTTTTTATCCTCATCTCCACTAAAAGAACTATGGGAACAATGTTGTCCATCTTTGGCTCTTCATTACCACTACTTGTGCCAAAAATTATATTTTCCCAAAATTCAAGTTAAGAACAAAGAAACAAGATACATTTTTCTTCATTTTCTAATTTAATATCTACTCATACAAGTTAACTTATAATTGGATTAAAATAATTTAAATAGTTTGCAATGGAATAACCATCTTGCATTTTTAATGAATATAACTATCTTTTGAGATACAACTTGTTAGACAAACTTTTAGTTTGATAAATATCACCTATCCTCTTCCATAAATTGTATGTGGCTTCTTTTGTGGAGACATTCAAAAGGAAAAAATCCATGAAACATAACTTTATGGTTCCTCATGCCTTCTTGTCTAGATTTTTCCAATCTTCACCAAACATCATAGCTAGTTTACTTTCTTGTGAATCTGAAAACTAGTAATCTCTCTCTTAAAGGAGATCCTTCATCTTCAATTTCTACATCTCATATCTCATGTTATTAAATTTCTCAATATCTTGGAAAGAGTTAGAAGCCATGGTAAACAATCCTATTCACAAATGTTCAATATACCATAAGAAAAAATCTCCCACTATAACCAAAAAGCCTTCAATTCTTAAGAGAAAGGTGTCCCCTTCTCAATAGAACCATTAGCTCTGATACCAAATGTTAAAAATAAGGTGAAGAAAAGCTACAACATGAACTTATGCAAGTGAATTCAGATATGAAAATTAGATTACCAAATCAGATTTAAACATATGATTACAACATACATCACAATATAAAAATTAAAAACAAAACATGACATTAGATTTATGTGGATAAACCTTTTCAAGAAAAAATCCACTTATATTATTAATCTTTGAATGATAGTACACAATAATACACTCCACTACTAATCTTTGATCAACCTAAAAGCACCCTATTACCTACAAGAACTCAACATAAAACTACTACCTCATGGCTCTAATTTATAGAAATTGTGGGAGGTAAAACCACAAATGGTAAACCAAAAAAAGAGGTACAAAACCACCTGCGAAAACCCAAAATTCCTTAGAAAACCAAAAGATATAAAAAAAATATTAAGTGGAAATTACAAGGCTCCAACGTGAGAACCTAGCCCATAGCCTATTCAAATCCTGACTTTATGGATGCTTTGATGACCTTTCTATTCCCTGATAGAATTCCAATATACACCTTTTCTTCTCCAATATTGGGAACCCCATCTAAGACCTTTGAACTCCCAAAATGGATGCCTAGGAAAGATGAATTATCCATTTTTGAAGTGTAACCTCCATCGAAATTGAATCCTCTCTTTAAAATATAATTACAACATGCCAAAATTTAATGAATTCATCTCATGTCCCCTAGAACACATTCTAAGGAATGTGGAGACATATGAATTATTGAAGAATTCCAAGATAAAAGATATTGAATTGATAACCTTCAACAAGTGAAAATATGAGCACAATAATATGTCTATCAATATAAAATGAAGAGTGTAAAATGCAATGAGAAACCTTGCATATATAGGCAAGGTAGATAAGGTAGGAACGTAGGATTGAACAACTGACTAACCCTCCAAATGTGAAACATTTTTGAGCTCACTTGACAAGTGTATGAGAAAGTGGAAAGTATGCATGTAATAAGTGCCTCAAGTAATGAGGACACATGTCTCAATGCTATGAAGTGAGACAAAAGGCTAAAATTCCCTAAATGGAGACTTAATCAATGTGAATAGGACTCTTGTAGGTAGGATAAAAGCTAACTAGTTTGATAAATTTACCATTTACACTAACATGAATAAAATAGGATTACAAGGTTAATTCCACCTTATCCTAACATTAATCCATTACTAATTTTAAGTATGAGCATCATAAGTGACACACAACTAAATGTGGCATATCATTCCTATGTGATGTAGTCCTTGGAAGTTGCATACTATATCCCTTTCCCATTTCCATATCACATCCAACCCATCATAGATATCCATAATTAAATCCATTTATTTCTTCTAAAATCCTCACCCTTGGTGTCATAATAGGTTCTATCCTTCAACAATTCAAGCATCGAGCAATTGCAAATTATAAATCCAAATTTTGACACAAGATCCCCAATCCTACATTTCAAATCAAACCTTAAATATTAGGATCCCCAACATGTTATCCAATCCATATGGCTAATTCCTCCAAATTTCATCCACACATCCAATCCATCAATCCAAAGCTCCTAATTTTCCACACACTAGATCAACAACATCGTAAAACAATCTTGCTAAATCTAGCCAAGTATCCCAATGCATATCTAAAAAGTATCTATAAGCTTCATCCTTTGTCTTTTTGAAATCCAAAACTTTTTAAAACGATCAAACACCTTCATCAAAATTCCCAATCCTCATGTTGTTATTGGGATATAACATTACCACATCAACTTGATATTAGATCATAATTGTCAAACTAATCAATTGTTGGATTTTAACTTGATTAGGGGAAAAGTATTGTGTCTTATATTTTTATCTTTTATGCATGATTTCTTGTGTGTGTTCTATTGGTTTATTGAATTTTTGAGTTGATATTGGGGGCACATCATGAGAAATTTCATCATGGTCCTCCATATCATAGTGTGTTTCATTACTTTCCTACTTAAATATTTATTTTTTACAACACAATTTTTTTTTCACAACGATCTTCCATATCATGTTGTATATTGTTATGTGCTATAATAAATCAAATTACTCAAACATTTAAAATTTAGTTGAAGCTTCACAAATTTCATCATTACATAATCCACACTCATCTTCATTTCCTCTTAACTAACCATTCATAAATAACATCCATCCTTTGATTTTAACCTATCTATTTTTCCCAAAGTATTTTAATTTATTTCAAGAGTTCATCCATCTCTCTCATCATCATATGCCTTCTTGAGGGGTATCTATCTAATCACCATGCCATTTGGTGTATTGTATGACATCCATTCTTTAATTTCTTCTATTGTCTTTGAAAAACCACCGCTTCTTTTAGATGCACCACTGTTTCAAAGAGGGGAAGATATAGGCACCTAGATTCTACCACCTTAAATTTATGGTAAAATCATGTTGTTTACTAATTCAATCATTTCAACTAATTAATTCTATCATTATTCTTTTTTCAATTGACTAACTCTATTATCTCCATTATCTAATCATGTCATTGATTAATTAACTTCACCATGTTAATTGACTTGTCAATTAAATTTAATTAATCTCATTTAGCCTTATATCACCCTATAAATAGTTAGTTGATCAATCATTCTTAATTAATTAATTATCTCCTAATTAATTATCCATACACATATGTTTGGATGGACCTAAAATATATTGCATATAAAAGTGCAACACATATCAACATAAAAGTGCAACTCCTTAAGATAGGTTGGGATGGACCTAAAATAGATGCTATATAAAAGTTCAACACATATCAACCTTTCACATACTCATCAAACATGTTAGGTTGGCACACCATAGGACCCAAACCAAAGCCCTTCAACTGTTCATCCAATTATCAACACATGGACCTCAAAACATGATACCATCTAGAATTCATGCTCAACTAACATTTGGAAGCTTATCTTCAACACTACAACATCAAAGAATCATCTATGAAGAAGTGTGGAATCTCCCACATTGACACACTATACATAGGAAATGACTGTGAAATGCCATACTGGACTCTATCATTCATATCTCCCAAAATTATTCTCCAAACAAGATAATATCTTGGATTTAGATTCTTCTAACAACCAAAAAAATTAGGTTAGAAATACAGATCAAAATATTCCTTTGCAGAGTGGTGCAGACCTAAAAATTGATACACTGTTACACTGAATTGGAAACTCTTACACTTAGTCAAATTTCCAAACAATTGGTCTTTCCTAACCAAATTAACTTGCAAAAATATCTTCCACAACACCTCAAAACATGTTAGGATTAATCAAAATGATCCACA
>VDFB02385115.1:0-55436 GCA_007258455.2 Sequoia sempervirens | reverse complement strand
ACTGTGTTTAATGCCTCCACCAATAGTGATGGGTTTAAAGAAAGAAGTAATCAATCTGGTAAATTTGGGATCACCCCATAGAGACCTGTGCTTGAAGCTAGAGATCTCATCAAGAAAAAAGGCCAAGCACCTGTGATCAGGGCAGCAGAAGAAAGTGGAAAGAGAATCACCGTAATCTTGAAATAGACAATAGTATTTCTATGGATTTCATGGTAAACTGGACATCAGAAAATAAAATGCTTTGTAGATTCCACCTCTTGAAGAAAATTGAGGTGGCTTTATCTTTCACTTTGCAAAATACGGTGGTCTCTCTCAATGTAGCCAAGTATAAGGCTAATACGCATAATGCATTTTTTCAGATCTTCCTCAACCTTTTGCTTTTGTTTCCTTTTCTCTTGACTTCTACTCTACCAACTTCTCTTGGTCCTTATGCATAATATGTGAAAAATCTCATAGTTCCATGCTATTCTTTTAAGCAATGGCTTGCTTTTCTGTCTTCTTTGGCTGTGTCATTATCTTCATACTGCAACATCAACCATTTGTCATTTCTTTACATTGAAATTATGTAGTTTTCCAGATGGATGGTGTTTGCAACTATAGGATTAAATTAAAAACACTCTATTGTAAAGGTTCATTACTTTAGCTTACTAGTGTGTTTTTCTTTCTTAGACTAACAATATAGAATAACAAGTATTTCAGATCTATATATTAAATGGGATAAACACAGTGAGCTGGGAATTGAAATGTAATTGTTACTAGAAAGAGGAAAGCGTCCATGATTCAAAGTTTGATGAAGGAAGAATGCTGGAAGAAGCTGCATAAGACTAGAGGAGTGGTTGCTAGATGCTCACAAATTGTTTCTGGAAAATTGGAACTGCATCATATGGTCCTGACTCGGAAGTTGTGATCATGAACTTATGACCGTGCTAGTGAACTTTGCCTTAAAATTTCTTGAAAGCTGTTTGACCCTACAATTCATGCCTTTGAACCTAAACTCACACACTTGAATGCTCATGACCGTTGATGAGGGTAGTGACCTTGTGTTGTAGAAGTTGAAACTTGTTGAAGTTGCTT
Organism: Sequoia sempervirens; assembly: GCA_007258455.2. Taxonomy (NCBI): domain Eukaryota; kingdom Viridiplantae; phylum Streptophyta; class Pinopsida; order Cupressales; family Cupressaceae; genus Sequoia; species Sequoia sempervirens. Next base: position 54,362 of record VDFB02385115.1, on the reverse strand, counting down.
GCTGGATTTTTGTGGTCTCCACAGTGTTTGCAGACTTTGTAATCAAACAACTTGTAAGGAGATATTGTTGATGGAAAGTTCTAGGGAGCACAAAAAATGGTGATGTCTGATTTGGAGATTGCATGTTTCAGCCTTGAAGTAGTTAGTAAGATGAGAGTGTGCGAGTCCCTATGGTGCTGGTTGTTATTTGTGGTGGGTGCAAGAGGTGTGGATAAAGAAACCTAGCAGGCTTGATAAAGTGTGTGCAGTAGTTTGCAATGAAGGAAGTTGCCAGAAGAACTCAACAAGCTGCCATGTCTATGGAGGGAGGAAATTTTCAAGGTTTTGGCAAGGTGCAGCTATGAACGAAGTAAAGGATTGAGATTTTGGCAGTGGAAGGCCAAGAGGAGCAAGAGAATGCTGAAAAATCTGAGAGTGAGAAAATAATTGCTAGAGAGATCAAGCTAGAGAGATTCAAATGGAGGTCCTAATGATTTCTTAGAAGGTTTGATTGGAAAATTAGCCATTTGAAATATGTTGTGAGTCCATAAATCATGGATTTTAATTGTTTCAAATTTGAATTTGATGGTGGACACTAGTGTGACCGTGCAAGCATACTTGAGGACACAAGTTCCCAAGATGTGGGGAATGGGCAAGAGACAACTATGGGATGCATGTTTGGCTTGCATGATACCTCAATGAAGGGATTTGGGCACATAAACAAGGTGTATGAGTCTTTAAACATGTCTAAGGGAATGGACACTAAAATAGGGTGAAACGTGTGAAGTATATGCAATTTTCATTTGGATGGCAACTGTGGTCGAAAACATGTAGGTAGGTGTGGTAAAAGATATAAATACAGTCTCCTACATATCTGTGTGTAAATGGCATGGCAATTCATCAAGGCATAGAGGGCATACCATGCTCAATGCATTAATCTATGCAGGCAAATCAGTAGGCAAAATTTCCATCCTTGGGTTCACCGACATTGAGTGTAATTAGTGTGGTTGGGGGACATATTACAAAAGCCATTGTGCCTTCATGTGGTATCAAATGGGTGAGCCATTTGTATATTTCTGTTGTAATATTCTCCATTGCTTATGTCTGTTAAGAGTCTAATATGCAGCACTTTTAGTTAATAAGTTTTTTTTAATCTTCTTAAATAGTTTTGCATATAATTCTGTCTTTCTTTCCTTACATTACGTCATTTTCTCTTTTAGAAAATGGATATTTTTGCATAAAATTAACATACAAATCCATCACAACATCCTAATTGTCCTTGTTTGTATTAGATAGAAGAGTTCAAGTGACCGTTACAAGGCTGTAATCATCCTTGTTTGTTTTGGATAGAAGAGTTCAATTGGCAGTTACAAGGCTACTAATGTTCTTAAGTCTTACATCATCTCTACACATGGACATTATTTGACAAACATGGGGGGTTGCTATAAGATGATTGCATTCCTTGAGCCAATGGATAATTCAATGAGTTAATTACTATTGACATACAACTTGATATGACCAATATTCTGTAATGTCCTCATTTTCGATGTCCTCTTTCGGATTAGTCGGATTCAGATACACTTACTATTTTTAGTAAGTGCTATGCTATGTTTAGTAGGGGGTCTAGTTCTGGGCTTCAGTCTCCCGTGAGCCCTTTGTGCATCTCAGTACCTCTCTAGTTTGAGCTTTTGTGATTACTGGCTATTTTTAGTGCTTACTAAAAATAGTAAGTCAATTTTAGGGTAAGCTAGACTTGGTCAGGGTTACCACTCAGTGGCTGTAGTAGGGGTCTAGTTCTGGGTTTCAGTCTCCCGTGAGGCCCCTTTGCATCTCAGTACCTCTCCAGTTTGGCTTTTTGTGATTTTCTAGCTATTTTAGTGCTTACTAAAATAGTAAGTCAGACACAAATTAAGCTGGAACTTGAGTCAGAAGTTGCCACATATTGCTTATTTTCAGTTGGAGCGTAGTTTCTAAGGTTGAAGTATTTAAATATTTGATTTCCCCTTCGAAATTGGATTAATATAAAGTAACTTTATATTTTAATGTTGAGGGTCAAAAAGAGGACAAAAAGTACCATAGTATAGTAATGACTTTTAAGTTGTTTAAGCTAATGTTTCCAGTGAGATTTGAATAAATTAAAAAACAAATATAAAGTAGAAGGGGTTTTAGGTTTTCTCATGGTTGCCCAAATTTGGTAGTTTTCAGCTTCATTTAGGCTCATTTCTTTATGGTTGATTGTGATGACTTACAAAGATGCTGCTGGTTTGTTACCAAAAGGTTGAAGAACGGGATTGAGGACGACAACCCCCAATATCTAATGCTAGTTTCAACAGTGAAAGACTTGCTCAAGTTGGTGAATGGTGGTTTCATTTGAATCACATTTGGGCTTCAGTTTACAGTTTGTTGGTTTTTGTAAATGAAGATATTTCAGTTCTTCTGAGGAGTTTCAGTCTAGTTTTGGTGTGAGATTGCTTTCCTTTAGTGTGGTGTGGATTTCTAAGTGATTTTTTGGTGAGTTCCTTCCATTTTCTGGGCACTACACTTTGGACCTGAACAAAGGTTTTGGTTCATAACTCTTGAATGGCCTAGTGAATTCAAATGGGTATCGCATCTATGACTAGCCCTCTCCAAGGCGTTTCCAACAAGTGTAAGAATGCATTTTTTAGTGAAGATTTGGATTTTATCTACTAGGTTGCCCCCAGCTGCCAGCCGTCCTTCTGGGTGTCACCTTGTTTGCTGGTCGTCCATACAGGGAGCTGCAAGTCAATTTCTGTAGCTGGTTAAAGAGGAGATAATGGCGTTTTTTGGGCTTGGAGTTGAAGGCTCTCATCATTGGTGTAGGCGAGCTCGATGGGATTCTCATATCAGTTGTTAGGTGATTTGAAAACAGTTCTGAAAGTTGACATTCTGAGTTTTGTAATGAATTTGAAAGACTGTAATTTTTTGGCGTTATAATCTAAGTGTTATAATCTGTTACAGTTGGGTCTACATGTAGATTTCATATGGTTTTTACCTCTGCATTTTATTCTCTATCAATTGGCATATCAAATGTTGTATGGCGTATGAAATAACTCCAAGCAAACATCTCAAACAAACTTTGAAACCCTCACAATCAGCAAGTTTCATGTTATTTTCTATTCTATGTTCTCTATCATTGCATGATGAAACTATGACAAATACATGGGAAAAAACAAAGGCAAACATTCAGAAAATCATAACAGCAGTAGTGAAGTTTCAAAAAAAATAAATATTTGGGGTTGTTTATTATAGTGGTATGAGAGCCAAATCAGTCTTGCCAACTAGTGGGTGTGATTTTCTATGAGCTTGAGTGATAGGGAAAGAAGATACTTAGAAAGAAGTAGGAAAAAAAAAGAGGGTTTTTGGGAACAATGGCCACCATCAGAGGAAGGGCAGCATTTAGAACAATCATCTATTGGGTCATCTAGTATTGAAAACATGGGAGATAGGGGTGGTGAAGGTGAAAGGAATGAAATGAATGAGAGGAATGAGGCACCTCCCGACAGATTGATGTTTCTTCTTGATGCTTTGGTTAGGGGACAAGGTAGGGCAGCCCAACAAGTACAGGAAACTAATGACCGGTTAGCAAATTTAATACAAAGAATGGACCAAATGGGACAAGTAAACATGGTAGGACAGCAAGGAGTGGGTAATCAGGGAGCTTTGGCAAGGCCCCTTATGCCCAACTTTCCATCGAGGGTAGAAGCACTGGTTAATCCAAAACTCACTTTGTTGGAACAACAAGATCAGTTTAGACAAGATTGGCTTGATGTAGGGCTAGTCTTTCAGATGTACATATCTCTCAGATACTACATTGATTTGAGAATGAGACATTCAAACACAAGGGGGAATAGGGACCAACACAATGATCTATGAAGGAAAGTGAAGAAGCTTACACTTCCATATTTTGATGGTTCTGGGAAGATGGCAGCGAGAGCATGGGTACAAAAACTTGATACTTACTTCACCTTAAACCTTATGTCTGAGTGGGAGTCCATTCAGTATGCATCTATACACCTTGATAGTATTGCTCATGAGTGGTGGTATAATGGTATGTTGACTTTGGGGCATGCACAAATAACGTCATACAGGGTGTTCACTAAAAGATTAATTGAAAGATTTGACATGGACCTAGAGCTGCACTTTAAGGAATTAGCTCAACTAAAACATTGGGGTATGATGGATTCTTATATTGCAGGTTTCCAAAAGTTATCTGTGCTTGTGACAGACATTTTTGAGAGAAGGCTAATAGTGTTGTTCATAGATGGACTATCCGATCCTCTAAGGGGTTGGATGAAAGCTTTTAACCCTCCTAGCCTTCAAGAAGCCATCAAAAAGGCTAGAGACATGAAGACATCAGCTTTTAGGAACAAATTTTAGTCCAAGGACTCGCTGCCCAAGAAGGAAAAAGACAAGAAAATTGACACTAAGGAGTAGGAGCAGCCTAAGAAAAATTACACAAGGATAGACAGTGAGACCTTGAATGAACTCAAGAAGAAGGGATTGCGTTTTACATGCAAGGAAACCTTACACCAAGGATCACAAATGTTCAACCAAGGCTAAAGTACTGCTAATAGAGTACCAATCTGATGAAGAAGGTGAATCAGAAAAATCAGACCAGCAAGCTGATTCCGTAGAAAGTGAAGGTGAAAAGACATCAAAAGAAAGTGGTAAGGTGTGGGACTATGATGGGACACTAGCCCAACTTCATAGTTTTCATGAGAACGAGTCACTTCATATTAGAAGAGTGCTCTAGGGGCAGCGTATGTTGGCTTTGATTGATATAGGAGCTACTCACAATTTTATAGATGAGGGCTTAGTTTATCGTAGAGGTCTTTAGACATAGGTGGTGAGTGGACTCTGTGTGATGGTAGCCGATGGGTTTACTTTACAATGCACTAAGGTGGTTCCTCAGTTGAGCATACTTTTTGGAAATCATGAGGTTAAGGAGGACTTTTATGTGGTGAACATAGGAGACATGGATGTAGTTACAAGCATTCAGTGGCTACGCTCATTGGGGGAGTTTACTCTAAACTTTCAGACCTTGGAGCTGAAATTTCAATCCGAGGGTAAGAGTGTGGTTTTGAGAGGGCTGTCACATGGTGGGCCACATGCGGAGTCTAGCAAAAGAAAGGGAAAAGACATGGCAGCAACTTTTAATGCATCTTTAGAGTTGTCCAGTGTACCTATGAACACTAGTATTAGGTTTGGTAACGCTGAAAATAATAACACACCTTTGGATGATAGTATTGTTGAAGGCACCATTTGTGAGGTCTTCAAAACAACAAACCATGATGTCTGCAATGATGTTAATAAGGGAGATTTGAAAATTGATTCCTAGGATCAATTGATGGATGGAGATACTTGTGTTGACATGTATGGTGATGAGTTGGTGAATGACTTATTTAGAGAGGCAACATCACAGGAGGAGCATAATGAACAAAGCAATCAGCCTTTAAATGCATGGATCCTTGGTGAGATGGTACCTTAGTTTGATAAGGAACCCGATTGGGATGAATTTACTTTTGACTTTAGAGTTGTTCTGGCTTCAACTCCACAATTATGCATGATTGATGTCATAGATGTTGATGTTGGTCTTGATCTCACTCTTGAGAGCAAATCAAATTTTACTTTGCATGTGGCTGAACATGAGCAAGGACCTAGCAGCCTTGTTGATTTGGGTTCTCAATCAGCTTTTGAGGGTGGTAATCAGTTGCTTTTTGATAATCCCTTGTTTGAGTTAGCAGTTGATGAGGTGTATGACAATCCTCTCTTTGAGTTGGGTGATGAGATTACTCCTAGTTGCAGCATTGCATTGGGAGAAAATAGCAAGGTTTGGGATCCAGGGGCAGTTTCTAGTCATGAAGTGTTGTCTCAAGAATGGACTAGTGGGTCTACTTTCAGTCTTGGTGCCCCGGCCCACCTTTCGATCAGCTTGCATAGGACTTTGATTTGAGATCCGTAGATGAGTTGGTTGGTTCTTCCAGTTCAGTAGTTGAGTTACACCCAGATGAGCCTTGGTGACAGCGATGATTTGGTACTAGGTGTTGGTTCTTTAGCTAATTCCTTGTTTACTTCTACGTATCCAGCGGGGTCCCGAATTTACTACTGCTGCCCTCACTTTCTTGAGTTGGTTATGCAGACATTTCTCGATTGGCAGAGTGATTTCGAGTTGGGGCAGCTGGTTGTGAGTACCGTTCCGGATACAGTGCTCCCATTATCTGCTTCCATTTTGGTGACTGACGCTCACCATAGTTGGAAGACTCGCCCCAACAAAAAACTTGCCAAGGGAAAAATTGGAGAGTTTTTAAAACTCAATGAAAACTCGGCAAAAAACTTGGGAACTTAAAAAATTGCTTAAATTTCATTAGAAACACATTTTTTTGTTGCAAAATTCAATGACAAGATGAATCCAATGAATCCATAAATGAGTACAAAAGTGTTTTCTATTAATTTTGATTGACTTTAATGTAAATTGATTACAAAATCTCATTCTCATGCGGAATCCCGATGGCTAAAACCCTGAAAGTCTGATACATGAAAACAGTAAAACTAGAACTAGAAGCAAATACTAAATAGTAACTAAATACAACATGCTAGGCTTTCCTCTTCCCTAGTCTAGCAGCAGCTAGGGAAGAAGGGGTGGGTCCTCTAGTCCTGCTGTGTGTGCGTGGTGGTGGTGGTGGTGGCCGCGGTGCTATTGCTGCTGGCTCCTCGGCTGGCATGGAAGGTTGTGCATGTGGCTCTGGCTAAATCTCATCCATATCCTCCGGAATGTCCAATCCTACATCTCCGACTCCTAATGCACCCACATCCTCCATTGCCTGTCTCTCAAAGTCAAGGATCTCGTCTGCGCTAAACAATGGAGGTTGCTCATCTTGTCCTGTCCAATCACTGTAAGGATCTATCTCATCTAAGTCAATAGGATCCAGTAATTTTTCTTCTACTCTCTTTGTGCGCAACCGAAGGTTGTATTGCACAAAGACAAGGTCATTGAGGCGCTTTTGTGCTAACTTGTTCATCTTCTTCGTGTGAATGGACTTGAACAAGCTCCAATTGCGCTAACAATTGGATGCACTACAAGGCTGACATAGAATGCGAAGGGCAATTTTTTGTAGATTTGGGGTTTTTCCACCAAACCTCCGCAAAAATAAATAAATATTGAAGAGTTAGAAAACAAAGTCAAAGACTCAAAAGTCAAAACACATTTTATCAAATTATAAGATGCATGTGAAATAAACTTAAAATTTAAAGACTCCCAATTTTATACTTGGTGGCAGAGTGGTTCTTCCTCTAACAACCAACTCCGAAGAAAAGAGATTACCAGTTGCCTCCCTGTACATATCCAACTCCCTGACGATGAGGTCTCTCACTGCAACCTCAGATTCCATCCTCTGAATGCATGTTGTGAGCCCCTCCATAACCTCTCCATTAGGATCGGAGAAGCTCTTTGAGAAGAGATAAGAAGGGTTGAGGAAGTACCCTGCTGCATGGATGGGTTGGTGGAGTTGATTGTTCCACCTCCTATCAACAATCTCCCATATGGGATCAAATTTGAGGTTGTCCCCCATGTAATAACTTTTGATAGCCTCCTTGGCCCTATCCATGGCCTCATAAATGTATCCCATTGGGTTTTCATCCCCATCTACCAAGCGGAGGGACTTGTTGATGTGTGTTTTGTGACACACCAAACATCAGAATAAAAATGCCCAAAGACAGCTTTATCCTCTCTTGAAGAACTACCTCTTATGCTAAGATTGCTAGAAAGGTCATACGGTAATTCCAATGTTTCGTTTTGGGGGATGGACAAGCTCAATGGATGATGTGATATGCTGGTTTCACAAAGGGACCTTAGATAGTAGATTATTCGAAGTAGGAATTAGAATTGATTTGACGTTGAATGCTCTTATGTTTTTGGGATTTTCGGTTTGGAATAAAATAAAAGGAAAAGGGATGAGGGTTAAGAAACTAGATTTATGCAAAGCTACTCCTACGAACTTAAGAGACAAATGCTGGATAGTGAAATTTAAACCAATCTTTGCTTTGCCAAGCACAGTACTACAACTAGACAAAGACGGTGCAATCTTCAATGGGTTTACGAAAGATGTCCTATTACACAATACCACCATCAATTCGATCAATGCATATAGGTAATAGAATTCAAGTTAAACAGTTTCAATGTTCAGACTAACCTTACACATCAAATTGAAAATCATTCAATTGAAAAAGGTATGAACTAATTTCACTATCTCCAACACTATCAATCTTTCATTCATCTAAAAATGCTGAAAACCAATTTACTCTATTGAAGAAATCATGAAACCATGCGAGCTCATAAAAATAACAAATGCTCAACTCTGAATCCACTTATTATTTGAATAGCAATAGTAGCAACAATTTCATAAGTCTCTCACTGAATAAATGAAATGCGTGGGGTTTATATAGGTACCCCAATTACAAAGCAACGGCCAAGATTGATTTAAGATCAATGGCCAAGATTATTTCAATAAACCCTAACCCTAAAAGCATAACCAACTCAAAGGACACATGGCACAAGCAGAACGAGCCACTTGGAGTATGGAAAATGATGACACCTTGCGAATCATTCGAGCAAGTGGGAATCCAGAATGCAATTCCCTTTGGACTGCTCCTTAGCCGCAAATGCAAGAAATTTAGCTAACACAGAATCGAGTTCCTCCATTGAGATGCTTGGCACAAAATCTAGTTGCACTCCCATCACATCCAAGGTTTCCAGGCATTGAGTAAAAGTACTTTCCCATCTATCTTCCTGTTTCTGAAAGTTATCCATAAAGGTCAAAAGGGAAGACATATCATCAAGCTGGTTCTCTGTAATAATCTGCACTTCCTTGAAGTAAATGTTCATCACATTTTTCTTCAGTCCTTCTAAATCTAAGCCATTTGCATCATGATGCTCCTGCCCTGTTAATCCTTCAAGAGAAGTGAGGATTTTGAACTGAATTTTCTCAACTGCACTCCGTATAACAGCACATTCTTCCTTCATTCCATCATATATCTTCCTTTTAGCCAATAAGGAATGATACCACCTGCTGAAATCATACGAGGCTCCTTCCTCAATAACACCTTCCTGGATTAATATTTGCAGGGAAACTTCCTTTAAAACCTTCAAACGAGGTATTACTTTGTCCTGTACGTACTGGAAATCTTCCCAATTGTCTTCAACTTGACTAACTTCAGTTATAAGCAAGGCAGATCTGTCATAAGTCTGAGCGCACTTCTCTAAGAATTGCTCCATCTGTTTTGAAATATTGATAACCCAACTCTTAGTTGCTTGACTCGTGATCCTCATAGCCTCAAGAACATCAACGGATTCCGGAGTAAGAGATGATGGTGGAATGAAAGCTTCACTTTCTTGGCGCAAAGGAGTTGTTAGCTGCTGAATGAACTCTATTAGCCTTAGATTTTCTAACTCTAACCTTTCTTTCTTCTCTTCTGTTTTGTCGAACTTTTCCTTGATGGCTTTGGAAGTGTCTGCTAACTCATGGAAATCCTGATCTATCGTGGTTGGCCCAATATCGAATGTTGTAACATCATAATCCATAGGAGTAATCTGATCTCTTGGCTTATCAATTTTCGGGACTGCCACCTGTAAGATCCTGGATCCTGCATCATTCCTAGTAATCTGAGAATACTTCTTAGGCTTTCTTGGCGTTTTAGCTTTGCCAATCCTTTCTAGGAAGTCTTGCATGCTTTCAACTGGTTGAACCTCCTCCAACGGTCTAGACTTCTTCTTCAAACTTTCAGTCAACCAAGCTGGGATAGTGGATAATTCCATCCCGTCTTCCAATTGATCATCATCATTAATTCCCTTTAGAGCAGAAATTACCTCATCTCCCAGCTCTTCATTGTTCTCAAGGATCTCAGTATCTCCTACGCCTTCAATCATCAACGTATCATCTCCTTCCAAACACTCAGTGAGGGTTTGTTCTTGGAGAGAATCCAACTGTTCTAACTCTTGGAACTCGACTTCTTGCTCATGGCTTGGTTCGATCTCAGCAATGGACACCTTTTCAATTACTCCAACTGATAAAGTACTTGAAGATGATGGATTTTCAGTCACTTTTTGCTTCTTACTCTCCAATTCTCCGTCAGCTGATTCTTTTTCCTCCGTGTGAAGGTTTTAACTCACTACCTTCCTCTTGCTAGGATACGAAAGTTCATCAAGACTTTCGCCAATTGCTTCCTCCTGGCTTTCCTTATTGCTCAATGTGGCATAGGTAAGAGAAATTCCTTCTTTTCTCAACCTGCTGATCTGACTATCTACCCATTCCCTTGAGTATGCTAAAATATCCTTCATCAATATGTTCAAATCGGTCAACTCAGGTTGTGTCCAGTTAGGCAACAGGATGGGCTTATCCTTTTCTCGTTCAAATTGAGGATGTATGTAGTCCCCGTTGTCTTTTACTTGGTCAGGTATAGGGAACAAGTCACACCTTTTTACAAGTTCAATTGGAATTCTGGACCAAGTCTTCTTCCTGACTCCATACTCGTCCACCAAGTTAGACCAATAGTCTTCAATCTGCATAACATGAAGGGACTTCTTCCCGTGAACTCTCAGGTATGGATCATAGTCAGACCTTGGATTATAAGAAGTTCCCATAATCCTGTTCAGCATATGAATCATGTCACTGTATTCTGTTTTAAAATCTGTGCAAATTAATCTCTTTGGCAACTTGGAACGTGTCTTTTGGGTTCCTTGATCCAGTTAGAATTGACTATGTCCATACAGGATTCTTTGGCTTGATCGAACATGGCCTATGATTCCTTTTGAGTCCTGTTCAACATCTTTTGACGATGGGGAATACCAAATACCTCTCTGACTGAATCCTCCGTGAAGTATGCCAAAGTGATCCCATTAGGTGTTTTAATGGATCTTGTCTGCGGATTGTACCTTCTGGCACACTCGACCATTAGCTCACTGCACTGAACTGCAGGTGGAAATCCTGCTGCTTGATGAAGTCCGGACTTAACGATATTAGTGGCAATAGGCGTGGGCATTTCGTTCTGAGTGCCAAACATCCTTCTCTTGTGTTGAATCGCATTAAACTGCTCAAAGTTGGTATCTGCTACCTTCCACTTCGAGGATAACTGGGATTCTGGATAAAATTCTTTGAGGACTTCCTTTACTTGAGCTTTCCTGACTCCACCTCCCACGTTCTTTGGAGAAGACATTGTGCCTGTACGAAGCTCGAAGTTAGAATATTTCAACAAATTTGTAAAAAGGCGATTTCTTGGCTGGAGAAATTTTAAAATTAATTTAAAAAATCCAAAACTTGATTAAAAGGCTGCGTAAAGAATAAATTCTTGATGAAATTTGATCCGCCTTTATTGTTTTTAAAGAGCATTCATGGAATTTTTAAACAATCTTCTGGATTTTTAAAGACTTATACTGAAGTTTTCTCAAATCCACAATGAAAAATCCTTTTCCCTTCTAAAATCGCCAGCAATAACCTTGCAGTTGTTTGAGAATTCCGGAAATGGAAGAGGAAAATCCAACTCTATGTTCTGGAATTAAAAAATCTCCTTGCGGCTGAAGAAGAAAGACGTCTTTGGCTTGAGAGGGGTTTGCCTGTGAGAAAATTCAACTTTGCAAATAATGGAAAATAAGCTCACAAGATCATCTTTTATAATAAAATCTTTCCATATTGGTTTAGGTCGATCTCTTCTTCCATTGGGTGTCTTTGCTTTAAAACGAAAAAAGCAATCTTATCTTGATTCTTTGACTTTTCAAACAAGGCATCCCTTTTGGCTTGACAACTAAGTTTCATTTAAAAAAATAAAACTTAAGTTATTTATTCTATTTTTGCCCTTTAGTAAAATTCAACCCTCAAGTGGACTTTTCTACTTTTCAACTGGATTTTCTTTACCAAGGCGATTTTGCCTTAGAAAAGTTTTTGATTCTTTCCTTGAAGAATTCGACTCTCAACTGGAATTTTCTCCTTCCCAACTGGAATTTCACTTCAAATTGAAGTTCCTGAAGTCCAGCTCAAAATTTCTCTTGCCTTAGTCGATTTTCATCATTGTCCAACTGGAATTTCGAACTTTCCAACTGGAATTTCTTGTAGAAGGCGGATTTTGTCAAAATCTCTCAAATAGACGAATTTCAATTGGATTTTTCAAGATTTCTCTTTGATGAACAGATTTCTCAACTGGATTTTTCGACGATTCAACTGGATTTCCTTAATGGCGCACCTCTCCAGACTTAGGCGAATTTTTTATCATGATTTTCTCACTTTTTTACTTGATTTTTGAGTGATTTTCTCTTGAAGGCGCGATTTTTCCAGTTGATTTTTTAACCTTTGTATGTGCCTTTGCTTTCTCATTTTGCATTTTTTTCTCATGATTTGCATGCTTTTCTCATGATTTGCATGTGCTTTTCTCATGATTTTCGATTTTCAAGACCTCTGCTTGATTTTTGCTTTTAATTCCAAAAGTGGAAAATTTCGACTCCTTTGCTAGTGACCTAGCACTTTCTAAAAATGAAACTTACTAAAAAGTAGAAAAGCAAAAAAACAACTTTCTAAAATAGTAAATTCGTTGGTCGGAAATACCAAAAATGAAAAAAAAAAGCAAAAAGCGAACAAAAAGAGGTGTGGGATGGTGAATTCTCCATCTTCCCTATGACATTCGTTCGATTCAGACTGAGTAAGCATTCTAACTTGGCTCGGTGATGACTCCACTAGCTGACATGAAATCCAGATGACGAGACTATGAAATTGCTACTCAAAGCTAAACCCAAAGAGCAAACTGGTGAGGTCCCCATTTGCAATGGGGCGATGTGTGGAAAAAGGTCAATGGACTCTAACCAAGGGCTCGACACCTAGATTAAAAATACAAAAAGATCAAAGTTAGAAATTTATAATGAAAGGCTTAAAGTTAAATTAAAAAATATATATATTTATATTCAACTTGAGTTTAAAATTAAAATCAAAGTTTTGAAGTTACCTTCACAATCTCTGTAGCTTTTTGTGCAAACAAGGGGTCGAAGACTATTGCAACAATTCTCTCTCCTTCGGGCTTCTTTGAATATGAGTATTCATTCCATGCTTGATTGATGAACATTTGTTTTAGAGAGCCCAAAGAATCCAAAATGCTTTGCAACGTTAGGAAAATTGTTGCAAACCTTGTGGCACCCGATCTCACCAACTCCTTCCCTCGTCTATGCTCTCTCCTCAAATTAAGAACCCAAGGGTGATTGTAGATATATTTTGTGATGCTCCTTGCATCATCTACAATTGGTGCCACCCAAACAAGTTTGCCTATGTCCTCCAAAAGAAGGTCAAGGCAATGGGCCGCACAAGGTGACCAAAAGAGTGATGGATGTATAATCTTAAGCATTCTTCCAATTGCCACATACATTGCTGCATTATCTGTGATGACTTGCACCACATTAGCAATCCCCACCTCCATCACAACTTCTTCCAACAACGTACACAATGTATTTGCAGTTTTTATCTTGTTGGAAGCATCCACCGACTTGCAAAACACTTCACGTTTGGAATCAACCAAAAAATTAAGGATGGTGTGGTTTCTCCCATCCGTCCACCCATCAAAAAGAATGGAGCAGCCATATTTCTTCCATTTATTTTTTTTCTCTTCCACCAAATGCATTGCCCTTTTGGTTGCATTTGTGAGCAACCTACAAGTAGAAAGTAAAATAATTAATTAAGTACAAAACAAAAAAATAGCTTGAATTCAACATAAATAATAAATTAATTTAAATTTTAAATTAAAAAACATAAACTTAGCATAAAATTTAAGTTGACTCACCTCCCACTCAAATCTTTGCGAGAAGGTGGCTTGTAGCCTTTTCTCGCAACAGTCAATGTAGTGACCATATTGTGCCAATAGGGACTACTCGCCACATTGAATGGTATGTTTTGAAATACCAAAAGTTAGCACATGCCATGTCAGCATGTTGATGCACCTCCTTGTTCCACCCTATAGCCTCCAATGATATCTGTGCTCCTGGTGTGTTGGCACAAAAAAACTCTGTGGGTTGCGTGAAGATGAAGGTGGTGGTGGCACTGGCACTCTACTCAAACTAGAGGAAAATGGGGGCCTAGAGGATGGTGTGGTTGTGGTTGTGGCGGCTGTGCCATGAGTGTGAATCCGTGGACCATGAAGAGAGCCCACAATGCCAATAATATTTGCCTCCTCATCTGACTCTATCTCCATATGCTCGGCCCCCTGCTCCTAAGTTTGACCATGGGCATGCGCACATCCACTGGCTATGGTTGCTGCTATGGCTCTTTTTGCCCTCTCCCTTTGCATTTTTTTTCCTCAGCATCTGAAAGTAGGGCAAGCAACTCTCTTCTAATCTCTTCTTTGGGCTGCTCACAAGGCTTGGCATCATGCTGAGGAATGCCTGCTAGATGGTATTTGAGGCGATTTATGGCTCCATGATATGTATTTTTGCACTCACTGCACACAATTGTTCTAAGTACGCGCTCTGTGACAGCATATTTCCATGTAGGGTCTCTAGCCCCTGGAGGATGAGTGCCTGGAACCCATGATGATGGTGTGGGAGGGGTGGAACTTGATGGGGCGGGGGCGGAACCTGATGCTGAACTAGAGCCAAAAGCCATTATAGTGTGTATTCAATGATCAATGATCAATCTACACATACAAAAAATATGTACAACATATTAGTTTTTTAATACAAAAAAATTTAAAAAACAACCTAAATCATTAAAACTTAAAAGATCTAGAACTAAATTTGATTTAAATTGATACAAATGTGTTTAAATGAATTATAAATTAACATTATTAACTAATCTTATCATTCTACACAAAAAATGAACCTAGGTCTGAAAATTTCAAAAAACATTGAAAAAAATGAAAAAAATCAGCAAAAATCAACAAAAGATTGTGATGAATCTTGTTTTTTGGATTTTAAATGCAAAAAAATTGTTTCTTTGTGCTCTATCATGTCTTTTTTTCAATTTGGAATGAGTATTTTGCAAGAAGAATGAAAGAAAATGATTAAGCAAAAACAAAAATCCTACCTGTGAATCAAATTTCCCTTCAAAATCCACACAAAATGGCGTTTGAATCCGCTCTCCTTGATGGTAGATCGTTGGAAATGATGTCTCCTTGCTTGGGGGGTGGAGGGGTGTTTGAGCTCCTCACACAAAGTCTGGTGTAATTTTGAATTGAAATAAAACATTAAAAAGACGTCATTGCTTTTATGCTTGTGTAGCCGAGTTTTTCGCTCGAACTCGCGAGTTTTTGGCGAGTACTCGCCACTAAAAACTTGCGAGTTTTTGGCAAATACTCGCGAGTTTTTCGAAAAACTTGAAAAAACTCGGCTATAGGGTAGTTTGGGATAGGAGAGTGCAGTCTGGGCACATTGGGTTGACAGTGATGTTCAGTGTGACGCAACTTTAGCATGATGGTTCCTTTCGGAGATTCACTTGGAACCTGGGATTAACACTGAGTTTTAGAGCAGCTACCTTTTGGGATGAGAGAGCCGATGTTGATTTTCTAGAGCTTACTCCTGTGGCACTTCAGTTTGGTTCTCTTGAGGGACATTTTTTTGAGGAGTGGATTGAGTCTTTGCGGTATTTTATCACTTTCTTATAGGAGTTTTTCAGGAGGCCTCATGTATTGGTACCTTGCGGGACAGGGATTTGAGCAGATGGAGCTACAAACCTCCTAGATTTATTTGGGACCTCGGGATCATTTTTGGTTTTAGTGTGGTTCTGATTGTTGGTTGTTGGCATTGCTTGAGGACAAGCAATCTTTGGGAAGGGTTGACTGTAATGTCCCCATTTTCAATGTCCTCTTTCGTATTAGTCGGATTCAGATACACTTACCATTTTTAGTAAGTGCTATGTTTAACAGGGGGTCTAGTTCTGGGTTTCAGTCTCTCTTGAGCCCTTTGTCCATCGCAGCACCTCTCCGGTTTGAGTTTTTGTGGTTACTGGCTATTTTTAGTGCTTACTAAAAATAGTAAGTCAATTTTAGGGTAAGTTGGACCTGGTCAAGTTACCACTCAGCAGCATTTTCAATTGAGGCATCAGTTTCTAAGGTTGAAGTATTTAAAAATTTGATTTCCCCTTCGAAATTGGATTAATATAAAGTAACTCTATATTTTAATGTTGAGGATCAAAAAGGGGACAAAAAGTACCATGGCGCTTGGTGTAATGACTTTAAGTTGTTTTTAAAGCAACTAAAATGTTTCTGTATGTTGGATAAGGGATAGGCACCCAAGCTAAGGAATGAAGTTAAATTAAAAATTAAAGCTAATGTTTTGAGTGAGATTTGAAATAAATCAAAAAAAGCAAATATTAAGTGGGTGTGGGTTTTAGGTTTTCTCCCTTGGTCGCCCTAATTTGAAAGTGAACTTTTAAAAGCTTCATTTGGAGGCTCATTTCTTTATGGTTGATTGTGACGACTTGCAAAGATGCTGCTGGTTTGTTAGGTCTGAGAATGGGATTGAGGACGAAAACCCTCAATATCTAAGGCTAGTTTCGGCAGTGAAAGACCTGCTCAAGCTGGGGAATGGTGGTTTCATTCAGGAATCACATCTGGGCTTCAGTTTAGAGTTTGTTGGTTTTTCTAAATGAAGATATTTCAGTTCTTCTGAGGAGTCAGTCTGGTTTTGGTGTGAGATTGCTTTCCTTCAGTGTGGCGTGGATTTCTAAGTGATTTTTGGTGAGTTTCTTCCATTTTCTGGGCACTGCACTTTGGACCTGAACAGAGGTTTTGGTTCATAACTCTTGAATGGCCTAATGAATTCAAATGGGTATTGCATCTATGGCTAGCCCTCTCCAAGGCGTTTCCAACAAGTGTAAGAATGCATTTTTTAGTGAAGATTTGGATTTTATCTACTAGGTCGCCCCCAGCTGCCAGCCATCCTTCTGGGTGTCACCTTGTCTGCTGGTCGTCCATACAGGGAGCTGCAAGTCAATTTCTGTAGCTGGTTAAAGAGGAGATAATGGCAATTTTTGGGCTTGGAGTTGAAGGCTCTCATCATTGGTGTAGGTGAGCTTGATGGGATTCTCATATCAGCTGTTAGGTGATTTCAAAACAGGTCTGAAAGTTGACATTCTGAATTTTGTAATGAATTTGAAAGACTGTAATTTTCTGGAGTTATAATCTGTTACAGTTGGGTTTACAAGTAGATTTCATATGGTTTTTACCTCTGCATTTTATTCTCTATCAATTGGCATATCAAATGTTGTATGGCGTATGAAATAACTCAAAGCAAGCCTCTCAAGCAAACTCTGAAACCGTCACAATCAGCAAGTTTCATTTTATTTTCTATTCTATGTTCTCTATCAGTGCATGATGAAACTATGACAAATACATGGGAAAAAACAAAGGCAAAAATATTCAGAAAATCATAACAGCAGTAGTGAAGTTTAAAAACAAAAAAAATATTTGGGGTTGTTTATTACATATTCACTTGTATCATATCAACATATATTGTATTAACTAGTGGGTTCATTCACATGTTGATACTGACAACTGTATTTCTTGATCCTATAGTTAACTCGACTGAGTTAAATGATATTAACATACACCTTGTTGGTGTGATCAATATCCACAATAATCAACACACCTCGTCAACATGTTGATACTGCCAATTACTTAAATTTACCTCCAAAGTGCCCCAAGTTCCAGATTTGTGTTTTGCTAGATGTCTAATATAAATGTTCATAATGGAAGCTCCTAGCTAAGATTCTAAATTGCAAATGTTACTCTAAGCATCAATGTTTTTAGCTGTACTTTATTTATATACTCTGATAACCTTCTAACTGTTCTTGTTTTTGTATGGCACCAATTATATGTATATTATGGGACACAGGAGACCGTGTTTGCAATGTTGGTTGAAATTACAGAAAGGGCTATGGCACATTGTGACAAGAAAGATGTTCTTATTGTTGGTGGGGTTGGATGTAATGAGAGGCTTCAAGAGATGATGCGAATAATGTGTTCAGAGAGAGGAGGCAGACTTTTTGCAACCGATGAGCGGTATTGCATTGATAATGGAGCAATGATTGCTTATACAGGCTTACTTGCTTTTGCTCATGGAATGGAAACGGCAATGGAAGAATCAACATTTACACAGAGATACAGGACAGACGAGGTTTATGCAGTATGGAGGGAGAAGCCTTTTCCAGTGTTGAAGAATATTGAGGACAAGGAATGCCCCATATCAGCTACGGGTGAATGTATCTAAGCTAATGACTGTCAGAGTTATTATGGTACAAATATTATACAGAGAATTTAAAGGATGGTTTTGAAAATATAATTTTTTTTGTCAAAAGAAAGGCCTCATTTGTCTCCTTTCTGCAGTATTCTGTCTTGATGCACGAGAGTCTTCATGTTGTGATGACTTAGCGAATGCATTAGAAAAGTGTAATAATAATTCTGATGAAAGCATGTGAATTTCTGTTTTAAGGAAATGTAATATAAATTGAACAGTTTCTGTAAGTAGGACGTAGAAGAAAAAGAGCATTTGAGGAGTCTGCTGGATATTAAATATACTAATTTAGGCTAGCGTTGTCGATTTAGTTGTTTATTGGCTTTTGGATGCAGCATAGTTACATGTGGGTGTTTGGGGATTTTAGACTAGAGTACTATCATAGAAACAAGGATGATGTGAAATAGAAGAAATTCACAGCCAATCTTTATACTAAAGTGTAGGAATAACACAAAATTCAAATTTGTAGGTTGACCTAATTTTCTTTTGTCCATGTTAACACATAGATGAAGATTATTTTTGATTATATGGATGGATACTTTAATACATCTGTGGTTCTATGGCTATTTGATGTGCAATTTCATTGCTTTCATCAAGTTTCTCTCTTCATCTATAGTGGGTGTTTATGATACATTATGGCTTTTCCTCCCTAATTGTATTATTAGTCTGAAATAAACTGAGTTTCAAAAACAACTAGATTGCCAGATCTAAAAAAAATGGTAGCTAGAATATCAATTCTGTTCATGCCAGGCATACTTTAAATCATTTGTTTGTATATAATTGCTTTGATAGCTGTGGATTTTTTATTGAAAACAAAAGGTTGAACAAGACACCCATAAGTCATAATATTTCATAGACCCAATTTTTTGGTCGCTTGCAACTCATGTTTGTGGCTGTTGATTGTTTCTATATGGAGCATTTGTACGTGGATAATGTATTGGATGGCCTGAGCATATAGTGCAACACAGATTCTTATGTTCAGTAGTAGTAGATCTTGAACTACACAAATAACATGGGAGAATCTTCCAACAAGGGTTGAAAATACTTATTTTTGAGATTTCCAGGACTCTTGATTTACCTTATGAAACCTTATAAATTAGCATGGCATAAAACAATTGACAAGACCTTTGCAAAGGTTCTTACGATTAATGAATTGATCGGTTATCACCTTATTAATGAATTCATTTGTATGTGAGCTAGTTTTGCCACTGAAATGATGCGTGGAAGAGTTTGCACAAATTTTATAACTCACTCAAAATCTGCATGGTGAACAACGGATTGGTTGATCAAGTTTTGAATATTCTTTGTTATTTTTGTGATAGGTATGCTTTTCTCCTTGGCTTTGGCCGCCTCCTTCCTTGCACTTGCCTTAGCCACTTCTTTTCTTCACCCTTTGCTAGTTGAAGAAATTCCTTGACAGTTAGCATCAATTGTGAGAGGGACTTAACTAATGCCAATAAATCCTCAATTTGAGTTTACAGTGGATTTGCAGGTGAGGCCAGAAATGTGGGAATAGGATGCTGCTTGAATTTGGCCCTTTTGTGTGCTATTTTCTGCATTTTTTTGCATCTATTGGAGATACAAAGTGTTAACTTGCACTTTTAAGTGTTACTGCCTCTACTTGAGCTGCATACTCTTGGCCTTGGTGCACCTCCAAGTTCTCCAGCTACATGTATAATTTGTATTTCTTTGTTGAGGCACCAATAACTCTTGGATAATTGCTAGTCCAAAGACTATCATGATGGGTTCTGTTAAGTTTTTGGGTTTAATATTGCAATTGGTGTGCCGTTAACCTTAATGGTTAGTGGATCCTTAAGCCCATAGACAAATAGACTTACGAATGTTGTGTTTTGGCTAGGCCATTGACTTCTCCCTGTTGTTTGGCATTAGTAGTTGGGGATGTTTGCCCCTATCTCTTTGTTGTCACCATTTGGAAGTTTCTTGATCATTAATTCCATTGATCTCTCTCTCTCTACAATTACTAGATTGGAATATACTCTTGTATTCATGAACTTTTAGGGAGATGTGATGTGGTCTAAGGCCTCATGACTTGTTTGTGTACTTAGTGGGTGGTGGAGTCTTCTCATTGGAAGTGAGATTTAGGGCACATTGTTCTTACAACCTCCTTTTCTCTTTTTCTCTTGCATTTCTTCTTCTAGTCATGACATGTGCCCCATGCGGTTCATCCTCCTTCCTCTTTTTCTTAATGCAATAAATTAAATAAACTAAATGCGAGAAAATAAATATGCACCAACACCCTCCAAGCTTAGCTTGAGTGTAGGATAAATGAATAGGTCTTGACAAATTTAGCCATGTTAGGCAACCTCGCTATAAAAAATGTGTTAAGAGGATTGAGAAGGATAAAACTCCATTCAAGTAAAAACTCTCCCTAGAAGAGAGGACTATGCAGCCCTCATTAATGTGGTCTCCTATGCCAATGGTGGATGCTCAATGTCAAATGTTGAAGATGATTTAGGATTATTGATTAGGAAGAAATAAAGTCCATGAAGTATGAAAAAGATTTTTCATTTCAAAAATGAATATGATGGAAGAAAACACAAAATGTCTTTGGAAGATGCTCATCAATTGTGATGTCAATGTTGAAAGTTGCCTCAAGTGAATTGGTAATCTCAAGCCTAATTGAAGAAAGCGACAATCTAGAACCATGTGGAAAGTGTTGAATTACAAGAGCTAAAGATTAAGAGTTCACAAGTATTAAAGAATTGTCATTAAAGAGGAATCGAAAGTCCTCAATAATGTCCTCAAAGTTTGAAAGAAGGGATTCACACAATAAACTTGATGGATTTGTCAAATTCTTGTGCCAAAAAATGTATCTGGAAGACGTGGTCTTGTTATTGAATCACTGGAATCCCTCAAAGAAACAACTTAGAATAGATGATGGTGTGGGACACTCAACATGTCTTTGTGACCTCATTTGATGAAAGGATTTGAAGGTTTAGATGATTGTACTATATCTCAAAAACTTACCACACCAAATGCTTGAGTATGAGCAAGAATTAAATTTGCTAGTGTTGGAAGATAGTCTTTAGCCTTAGTTTGTTGACTCAAAGATAAAGAAGACAAACCCTCTATAGAAGGAGTCAATACAACCCAAGAATCAACAAAAGTCTTCGTGCAACGAAAAGGAATATCATGTGAAGTCTCGATATCATTAGAATGTTCAAGACTTTCATCATAAGCAAGATCCTTTGTTATTTCATTGTCATATGGTAGGTACTTAGAATCATCAAGAGGTACAAGACAATCCTCAACATGATCATTTGAGAATTGAGGTTAATTAGAATCTCCATTCAGTTGCTAAATTTTGGTCAAAGAATGTAACACACTAAGTATATGAGATGACCCATATAGTGTTATCATCAACACTAGAACAAGTCAATTCTAGGACATGATCATTCTTGTTTCCTCATACTTGTTTTTGTTGAGTGCCTAGATCAAGAATAAGTTCATAGAGTTTGGGCAAAAGATGAAGCAAGTTGGAATGCTTTAGGATTCTATCTTGTGAAGACAAAATTCTATTTAAGGGCGATAATAAAAGAATGAATCAAAAAAGCCATTATTAGTTATGATTGACTCAAATGAAACAAAGAGAGATTAAACTATCGGAAGCAATACACAACGCCTTAGAAAAACTCTTAATCAAGAGTTCCCTTAGGAAAAACATAATTATGACATTTTATATATAGTGATTTTATAGTTGCCACTTACCAAATATGCAATAATGAACTTGATCTAGGGAATAACAAATGCCTCAAGAGGCGAAAATACCAAAATTGCAATTTTGGTATAGAATAGGAGAAATTTAAGGACACCATGTCAAAGTATGGGAAAAATCACGCACTTTGAAAAATGATGCTTGAAAAGGAGCTCAATGATCTCAAATAGAGTCTTGGAAGTTCCCAAAGTGAGAACGAGCTAACAACCTTTGAGAATTATAGTTTAAAAAAAATCCAAATACCAAAATTCATTAATTGTCAGTACCATTTTGAAACTAAAAAAAAATCAGCCCAAATAAAAAATTGTTTGAAATTAAGACCTTGTATGATTGACAATGGAGCTTGCAAAAATTGCGTACTTAAATTAAAACTACATTAGAGGGGTCAAGTGAAGTGAAGATGTTGAAGTTAGCATGATGTCATCAGATGCTAACTAATTGAATATGCACCCTCTTGATAAGATATTCTCCACCAGTCACCAAACAATTGTGTAGGCTATGAAAACTACCTTTGGGCCCAAAATCGTTGTTTCAAAATTGGAAACCATTGGAAATTGGTGTAAAGTGATTTATAGGGGTAATGAGTTGTTTTGAGCATTGTGGGGGTTGTCTCCAAGGTGTCAATGCTGTTGGGTCGGTGATTTGTTGTTGTTGAGTGGTGTAGAGTACATTTATGGATGGTGGTGAGGTAGAAGGTCCATTGATTGGAGATTTGTCAACAATAAAGGCATCATCAATCTCTTCACCAAGTCCTCTCATGATGTTCACGGTTTCATCAACACAAAGAAAATATGAAGCAATGTCTTCATCATCTTCCATCTTGAGAGTTTCTAACTTCCTTCTATGAGTTTGCAACTTTTCTTTCTTTACTTTTGCATCTCCTTCATAGATGTTTTGAAGCTTGACCCAAATCTCTTTTGCTGATTTGCACCTCATGACCTTTGTAAATTCAGAATCTGTTAGGTTGCAAAGAAGAGCATGCTTGGCTTTTGCATTGTTCTCACTTCTCTTTTTCCCTACTTGATCCGTTGGAGGGGTAGTTGGAGGTGTATACCCATCAACAACAGATTACCACACATCAAACCCAAGTGCATTCAAATATGCTTCCATCTTAATACTCCAAAATGCATAATTAGTCCCATCAATGATGGGTGCTTTCACTGTGTTGTTATGATCTGCCATGAGTGCTCTTAAGGATCTCCTTCAAGCGGTTAGGCTTTCAAGAAGGACCTTGCTCTGATACCAATTGAAGAGCACAAAGATATACTGAGAGGGGGGGGGTGAATCAGTATATCAACAAACTTTTACCCTTTACAACCTTTATCAACTTCATACTCTAACACAACTCAACTATGCAAGAATATCACAATACGAACAAGTTGACACCAACAATTGTACTTTATAAATTATGTAAGCTTTTACAATGAATGTAGGCACCAACCTACTTGAATCACCAAATATGTAGTTTAGTAGGCACCAACCTACAAAGAGCACCAACCCTTAATTCTGTTTTAGTAGGCACCAACCTACAAGGAGCATCAACCCCTAATGCTGATTTAGTAGGCACCAAATGCTGATTTAGTAGGCACCAACCTACAGGGAGCACCAACCCCTAATGTTCATAGGCACCAACCTATTGGAGGCTCCAACCCCACTTGCCAAGCACCTACTTAGCAAAGATAGAATTATCAAGAATAATACTCCACCTTTGATGTTGCTTCATCAACAGATGATGGATAATTCTGCTCAAACAACCTTCTTACAAATCTGATGTATATGTTTTGTCTTCAATATTTATTGCTATATACAAAATCTGCTTTTATTCCACTTAAGTCTGTTTCATAAAATCTGCATGTATTCTTCACACAACTGATCTAACACTGTCTCTAGACTACCAAAGATCTGATTCAAAACAGTTTATAAATTTCTACTGAATCCTTTGTATTTGATCTTCAAATGATTCACTCTTTGCTATAACTTTCCTTCTTGAAATTGTAGTAGACTTCTTCAGAAATCTGTTGAAGTTTAATCATAGATCTGCCAAACGTATGATCTTAAACTTATAATATATCTCTGCTATAATGTACCTTATATCCTTTTCATCAAACTCCTCTCCTTATTGAATATACTTGATGGTCTTTGCTACACACACACTTTCAGCGCACCTCTGATTGTATTTTAAAGATCTAGTATTTATTCCACTCGATGCTCAACACTTTCCATTCTTTAGATATCATACATTTCTCTCATACAGTACTTTGTGTTTCTTTTGATATAACAGTTATTCCATACACACTACACTTCAACTCCCAAACACACTGTACTCAGAAATTATTCATTGATAGCTTTTATCCTTTTTCTTTACAGTCTGCTCCTTATATGATATATTCTTTATTTCTTCACAAACTCCAACACTTTTCTATCACAAATGATATTCATTAAAGTCCATGACTCATTTTCATTGTCCTCCTACTCCAACACAGAAAATGTTCAATTAAAACCTTTCACATACAGCACGTGATTTTTCTTTGATATGATCTTTATTTCACACACACTGCACACACTTGATTGTGTTTCTAAAGATATAACATTTATCCACACAACTTTCTACTCTCACCATCTTTCATAACTTATATTATTCCAAGAGCTATGTCTTCAACGAATGTTTGTATCTCTTACCAAAAGAGATGTCTTTGCAAGGAGTCGCACCACTTCTCAAATAGATCACAACCTTTTGTTAATAACTTAACCATACTCTTAACTTCTCTCCATCTCATATATTCCTTTCATCAATTCAAAATTTACATAAGTAAAACGTGCCTTTTGTTTTGGATGATACACACCTCTTTGAATGTGTTCTTCCTTTTCATAAGACTAAATCGAATTAGTTTATTTCCTTTTTAGACACACCTTTCAAAAGAACACGTCAGTTGGTTATCTTTTTTGATTTTTGTCCTTTTGTGACTTTTCGTTTTTTTTCTCAAAAGAACACGTCAGTTGGTTATCTTTTCTGATTTTTGTCCTTTTGTGACTTTTCGTTTTTTTCTCAAAATATGAATCGCTGCTTTTTTAATCTTCCTTAAGTAAGACAAAGACAATTTCGTCTTATCCCTAATTTGTCTTTTGTGGTTTTGTCTTTTTTTTTTTTCATATGTATTCTACGTATAAAACTTGTATATAATATACAGTTCTCTTTTGTTTGTTCTTTGACTCTTATTGCTGTGTATTATCAAATGCTTTTTAGATTGTAGTTCTAGCTCCTTATTAACCAATCTCATTAATAAATCTGAAGTTCAATTAAAAATCTGAACATTAGTTGATCTGATTATATAAACTGAACATTAACATCTATGATTATATTGCTTTGTCAACAATTCTGAATCTCATCCCTGGTAGTATTTTTGAGTGTTCTTTGCTGTGACATCAATGACAATATCTTTTCCAACAATTTATGCAAGTGCTTTTGACATCAATGACAATATTTCCAACAATTTGACCCTGCGAGTCCTTGCTACCACTTGGAGCCCTTATAGGGTCTTGTACTTGCCATGATAGGTTGACACAAAATATTGTAGGTACCTTGCCCATATATTTTTTATTTTCTAAAAATGAATTATATTTATTTACCTCTTGCGCACTTTTGTTAACACCATCACTTGATTTTGATGATTGCATAGGGTTGATAAATGAAGAATTTGAAAATGCTAAGGAATATTCTATGGATCATATGGTCATGGAACAATTTTTTTTCTAGGACTTGTGGCAAAGTTGCTGAAAATTGACAAATGGATAGGTGATGCTAGTGTTTTTTAGGCCTTCCAAAAGAAATGGTAGGGTTAGATTTGGCCCAAAATGCTTTCTATGTTGAGTGATTTATGGATGCCCAAAAGAAAACCCTTTAGTAAATCTCTCATGACAAGCTTGATCTAGATGAAATGAGAGGTAGAATTTTAGATCCTTTGGACAAAATGATGCGTTCTATGAGCTACTCCATTCAACAGATGTGCTTGGAAATAGTGCCATAAGTAGAAAACTTGCGATCCAACTTTTTCAAATATTTCTGAATCTCTAGATCATCAAAGGATGTACAAGGAGCATATTAAGCTCATAAGAAGATTTTCCATTTTCAAAGGAGATGAGCAAGACTAGAATCACTAATTGCTTTGATACCATGTTAGAATTTGCTAAAAACAAGGAATAGCTAAGATCTAGTGCATGAATAGCCATATATAACTTATTCAACAAATGATCCTATAATTGAAATAATGAAATAGATTTTAAAAAATGAAAATGACTCAAAATAATAATATGCATAACCTAAAAGCTCACAAGATATGAATAACACATGTAAGGTGAGTGGAGTACATATAGATAATTTAGAAGGTAAATACAACTAGTAAATGAGAAGTAACTCTAACTCCCAAAGATATGTGGGAGTTACGCTTGTGGAAGATGACATCTACCTTCATAAATGATCGACATTTAATAATTTAAGCAAGCTAAACTAAATATGTAAGAAAAACACAATTAACCTAAATAAAAGGAAACAATAACACACTAACATCCCCTTTAAGAGCAACTTAAGGGGTGAAAAATGGGCCTCTAAAAATGAAGCTTGATGAGGTATGTATGTACATAGAAATCCCCTTTGAGAAAAGAGATATAAGCCTCCCTTTGCCCTTTGCTCCCTCCTATTCCAAAATCGAGAGAGAAAAGAACCCCTAGAGAAAGGAGAGAAAATAGAGGATCATGTAATCACCCCGACCTTAAAAATATAATAGTCCCCTACAAGATTAATTACTCCTTATCAGAAAGAGAGAATGTATGCATAGATGATCTCATAACAAGTGTTGAAGTATGTCACACTACATTGAACAATGCACCTTCCTTCAAAAGAAGGAAATCTTGTGGTGCAAGACTATAGAATTCCCATTCCAAAGGTGAAATTAATAAAGGAAATGGGTCTCTAGAAACTACTAAAATGTCATCATGTTAGTGCCAAAAATGGTACAAAATCTAATTGAAGAAAATGACCTCTCAAAACCATGTGGAAATGGATGAAGAATAGGTAGATATGGAGAAAACAATTGAAGAATCATTGATCTCAAAGAGGAAGAATGTCCTCAAAGGTGTTCTTAAGATCTAAAAAGTGAGAGTACACAAACACGTGAAATGTGCAAGAAGTAGATCTCCCAAGAAAGTAGATCTTAATGTTCTCCAGATCTAAAAAGTGATAGTACATAATTATATGTGAAATTTCTATGAAGTAGACCTCCCAATAAAGTGGATCTTGACTATCGATATGAACTTGCTTGGAATAACCACCAAAAAATATGACGAAGAGACTTTGAACTCTATCTAAGAAATAGGTGGATGGGGAATCTCAGTTTAAGTGACGTAACAACATTTCTTATCCAATTATGTGTCCACATCAGATGGCTATATATGAATATAGAGTAGATGAGGAATCAAGAGTGATAGTAGTGTTAGTATCATTCACATGTGAAAGGTTGTCCAAGAAAGCATTGTCTTTAGATGGAGATTCAATATCTTCATACAATTGTGGGGTGATAGTCCAAGTAATGAAAGCAAACTTAGCGTGCTTGATCAGATGTAAAATATCCTAAAAATTGTTAGACATATTAGTCCATAGACCACGTCGTTGTTATTTTACTGTTCAAGCTTCTATTTATGGTCACTTCACTTAAGAATGAGTTCAAAGAGACAAGATAGTTGAACTTACTCAAGTTAGTGATCCTTTATGCATTCTATCTATGACAAATAGTTATTTGAATTTAGCTTGACAATAGAATAGTAGAATAGCATGATGAAATCCCTAGAATGGAATTTCATCTCAATTTGTGATTACAATCTCATTAAATACCAACAAGGCTGGTTGGGGGTGATGAAACCCCAACACTTACAAAGTTTGACACTTCATCATAGTGCATTTCTAATGCCTAGGTATGTTTTTTGGATTCTCAAATTGAGAATAATTAAAAAATAGTTAAATTTCAGAATAAGAAGAAATAAAGGACACTAGTGTGAAGTACACAAAAAAACATATACTTTTAAAAAAATGATACTTGAATAGGAGAACAAGATGTGGTCCTTGAAAGGTCTTAAAATGATAACCACATAGTTAAAAATATGAGAAAACTTGAATTTTTGAAAATGGTTCTTGTAACTATAATGTTGAAAATTGCGCCCTATGCCAATTTCACTTACACATTACACTCGGTGTATTTATGACAAATTCATGATCGGAATTTTACAATTTCGATCTCATGAATGGTGACGATGAAGCGTTAGTAGCTTGTGGTTTGGATTTCAAAAGTTTTTGGTTGGACGAGAGTGCAACATGTAGACGTCTATTCAATACACAAATGTCCCAATAAAATCCGAGATTCAAACGAAAATATCCCACACAGTTCATTTGTGACGCGTGTCCCAAATCCCAAACACTACTATAATGACTATTCTTGCCCAATTCAAGAACAAAACTTGCTTCTCTTCCTCATTTTCAGAGGTGGTTGGACCTTTTGGACTTGGGGCTCTCTATATCTCTCTCTTAATGAAACTCTACCAAAATACTCTCATGCCTTGGATAGTTGCAACAACAAAAACTCCTCTTGCTTACGATCTTGTCACATCTATCGTCTCGAGAGAGGGGCAACAACTACTGGTAATACTCTCTTGCTTATCATTCAAACAATATTGTCTATTGTCATATTTATATAATCTTGTCTAGTATCTTTTAATCATGATAGGGGTTATCCTCCATAGCGGAGTTTGTTTCTATCTGTTAAATAGGCGCAAGCCAACTGAGAGGGGGGGGTGTGAATCAGTTGTCACACAAATTCAAACTTAAAACTTTATCACTTATCAAATCTTCAACCACACTATTTTGTTATTAAATATGAGCATGAAACACAAATAATAGAAAGTAAATCAACACAATGAACGCTAGATTTTTACGTGGAAAACCCAATAAGGGAAAAACCATGGTGAGGGCTAACTCACACTATATAGTATTTTAAAAAGGAGGCTCACTGCCAAAAGGACTCACTGTCCAAGTACAAAGGCTCACTGCCTACAAAAAGGACTCACTGTTCAACAAGAGGTTCACTTCCTATAGAAAAATTATACAAAACAGAGTAAGGCTTTACACCCCAAAAATGAATTGGAAGGATGCACCTTACATGTTCTTATACAGTTCTGGATATGCTCATAGCTATTGCCTCTCTGATCACACTTTCACATTCATTACCTCTTCACTATTTCCTCTGTCACTTTCCTACAGACTCACTGCATATATTCACACACATCCATTCGCACTTACTCACTCTCTTACTTTCAAATTGTTTGCCATATACTTATATATTGTATAAGAGCAAATTTGCACCCTAGGTGCAATTCCCCTTTTTGCCTTATTACATTTTAGAAAACCCAAGTTGGAGGGTTAAATTCACTTAAGCCCACTGATGGCAGTCCACTTGGCGCCCGTTTTGTGTTTCGATGGAGGCGTTTCTGTTGGGGATGCCCGTACGGCGTGTAGATGTCTGTGTGGCGCGCTTATGTCCTTGGCAGATTCCTGCAGCTGAGCCAGCAGAGGCGTTACTCTTCCCATTGGCAGCGAAGTGGTAACGCCTCCTTCGGCCACCTAACTCGAATATGGCCGTTTCTTTACTCATTCCTTCATAATCAAGTCTTTGAACTTGCATTAGGAGGTTGGATGAAGATTGGAAGAACTATAAATCACTTCAAGCTCATTTTGCACTCACATTCTAGCATTCCAAGCATTCCATAGCAGCAATATCACACTCCATCACGTCGGTAGAGCAAGTTTGGGACCATGCCATTGTAGCAGAGGCTTGAGCTCCTCTCATTTCTCCCCTAAGCAGCCTTGAGTGCTCTTGGTGGAGGTGGTAAGCTTCCCTCTCCTCTCCTCTATCATTTGGTTGAGTAGCATAGTACTGTTTGTAGTGCTTGTGTTTTTATCACTTCTTTATCTCTTTTCCATTGGCTGTCCCAGGGAGGTGGGAACACCAAATGGGGTCTTCTAAGTGCACTCATACAAACCACCCCTAACATTCTCTTGCTGTGCGGTGGTGACTAATTCCTTTGAGGGAGCTAGCTGGTGGAACATAGTCTCTAGATTTTCAATACCTACTTTTGCATATCTTACCTATCACCTTCGCTATATTTTCGTGAGATTTCATAGTGTTATTTTGTCCCTCTTAGAAGTCGCAAGCTAGATGTGCCAGCCTGGCTCCTAGTGAGTTTGACCTCGTCTCTATTGTAATATGGCCTGCATCGACTACAACATCGCCAGGATGCTGGCGCCGCCGTCTCTGGCACGCTACCGACGGCCCCCTGAGCTCCCTCGAGGTGCATAGTTGGACCTAAAGACCGACTCACCTAGCCCCACCTTGAAACTCAGGATTGCAGAGTGATCATAGGACTCTAAAATCCTCATCATTCTCATCCTCTTTTCCTAAAACATACACTTAGCTGAGGTAAGTTAGGGCAACCTCTCACGTCTCGACCCTCCATGACCTGGGGTCTTGCATGTAGTGGTCCCCCTCTCTTACATTTTTGGTGAATCCGATGTGAACTAACATCTGTTCATCTGTTGGTGTTAAAACTCCCTTTAGATATTTCGTGGTTGTTGTGACCTCGCGTGTTGTGAAGGTTTATGAGCATCACAACCCAGTCCACAACTTTTGGGCATATTGTGAGAAGTATATGACACCTCCCGATGGATAGAACAAAGGTCTCGCTTGGTATCTCTATAGGTCTTTTCTCTGGTCCTGCCGCTAGTTTGGCCATGCAGGAACAATTATCAAGGAATGAGATGGGGTTCGCTGACGAGACCGATCACATCCCCACTCCTCCCGTGTTTCCCACGCCATCATCGGTTGATGAGCATGAGGCCATTCAAATTCCTGTTGATTATGTATCTGCCCTCACTAAAGGATTGGGTGACCTTGAACACCATTTGGAAAGAAATATGAAGATGGCTAGGGCCACTCGGGTTGTTAGTGAATTAAAACATATGATGAAAAAAGATCGAACAGGTGTAGAGCTTTTGAGTAGTCTCTTCGGTATCATCGAAGTGTGTGCTCCTTCGGGAAACTCTGGTTTTACACAAGGTGTCACCTTCGGAGAACATGAGAGACAACTAGGAGTATCAATGCCTCCCACTTCTGTCTACATGGCCGAGGCGGCCCCTTCCATTAGTATCCCTTCCGTCCCTGAACAACTAAAAACTATCAAGGTGAATAAGGTCTCGTTGGGCTTTAGCTTTACGCCTTCTGTCACCTCCAGTGGTGGAGGTCTTGGAAGGACAAGCGGCAAAGGCTTTGGTAGCGGCAGTTGATTCGGTAGCGGAGGTGGTGCTGACGGAAGTGGTTAGGGTGGAGGCCCTATTGGCAGCAGTGGCTCTAGTAGCGGCTTTGGCGGAAGTCATACCGGAGGCGGTTCTGGAAGTGGACCTAGTGGTGGTTCTGGAGGAGGAGGTTCTGGAGGAGGAGGTTCCTCTGGCCCTCTATCTTCTAACGAACCTATTCTGAATACTCTACTTCATAATATGGGTAAGATGCAGAGTCAGTTAGCGAACCTCTCCCAGGCCTCGACCCAATCCATTTTCCAACCCTTCTTCTGACATAGTCCATTATCGGTCGCTATCTTAAACACTCCCTTCCCTTAGGGAATGGAGATTCCAAAGTTTGAGAAATTTAGTGGCAAGGGGGATCCGCAGACACACGTGTCTGCCTTTAACGCTCTTTGCACCGACTTCTTCCATCATCATGCTTTGATGGCTAAACCATTCCCTCGATCTCTTAAGGAAACAACACTCGAGTGGTACTGTTCCTTTCCTGATAATTTTATTTTCTCATTCAATCAAGTTGTTAACCAATTCCTTAGGCAATTCCAAGCAAACATCGGGCCGAAGATGACCTTCTCGGATCTCGTCTGATGTAAGCAAGGAGACAATGAGAAGATCACTGACTTCATAGCAGGTTATCAAGCGCTTCTTTCACAAATCTCGTATCAGCTGCCCGACTCTGACGTGCAGAAGGTATTCATAGGCAACTTACAAAGGCCTTGGCAAGCGAAGTTTGCCTTGATGAAATATCCCTCTTTTGTGCATCTGTGTGCAACTTTACGAGAGTACCAACAAACGGTTGCTCAGTTCGAGGGATATTCCTCGCACTCCCATTCTGAAGGGAAATCCATTGTATCAATCTCCGGAAAAGGAAAAGCCATTGCGAATGTAGTAGCCGCTGCTAATGACAATGGCCTCAGACAAAATCGGAAGTTCAAAAAGTTATCAGAATCCTATACCTCTGTCTTACAAAAGTTGTTGAGAGATAAGATCATAAATTTGTCAGCTCCTAATCCCGTTAAGGAACCTTACCCTAACTAGTATGACGAGAGCACTCACTATTAGTACCATCGTGTTAATGGACATGATACCGAACATTGTATGCAGTTGCGTCATGAAATATAAGACCGCATCGAGGACGGTAGCATTCATCTCGATGGGAATAAACAAAACACAAACAAATCAGTGGTGAAAGAAAATAGTGAATTGCAGATATATGTGGACCCATTTCCCTCACATTTTTCTAACATGATTATTGATCCCATTGATTCTGCTTCTCAAGCCAGGGCCTATGTAAATATGGTCACGGTGAATTCCGCTATTTCACCCGCACCCGGTTCACTGGATGTTACATTTACAGCACATGATCTACCTTTGAACAACAAGCCCTCACCTCTTTACATTTCCGCTTGTATCAATGGTAACATTATGACAGGAGTCTTGATAGACCCCGCGAGCCGTGTGAATGTTGTGATTGAGGAAACATTGGTATTGAACTCACTGCAAAAAGAAAAATATGGAGAAACAAGATCTACCATCCGTACCCACAATGGTATGAATATCAAACCTTATGGCTCAATCACTTTGTCCGCCCTAGTTGGACCTAGGACTGTTGACATGGTCTTCGACGTTATTCCGGAGTTGGACCTATTCAGAGTGAAGCTAGGCATTCCTTGGTTGGCTTCCATGAATGGGATCGCTTCCATTATCCACAAATGCTTAAAGTTTTCCCACGAGGGTGTCGTGCATGATGCTGGATACTAGCCTTTGGTATCTCGTGGTGGGTATTCATTGGATCACTTTTGGCCCTCTCCGATTGGTCCGCTTCCTCCGAGAACATACCTACTTTACAAGAACTATGTGAAGTATAAAACTGGAGGCAAAGGGGAGCCAAAGCTGACCCTTCCTGTGGAAGATCAACTGGTTACCTACTTCTCCCGGGAAGAGAAGAAGAAGCCCGTGCCTACGAATACTCCTCCTCCGAAAGAGGAAGAGAAGTCCACGCCAGTCCCTTCTCCTTCCTGTGAAGGTAAAGAGAAGGTTACACTGTCCACTCCCTCTTCCCCGAAGAAGGAGGAGAAGCCCATAGCGGCTCCCTCTTCTTCTCGTAAAGGTAAAGGGAAGATGACCCTTTCATGGACTACCCCATCCTCTCCCCTTTCATGGGAAGAGTAGTGGATGAACAAGCCTGGTGGCTATTTGTTAAATATGATGATTCCTCCTTGGTGTAGGCCCAAGATTAGAATCGCAGACCTTCCTAATGAATTTCCAGGACCATGGTACTACTTGTACGGCATAAAGAAAGGTTCTCGTAGAGAACTCGATCTGCGACCTCCTACTGCTCCTGCTCCTAAGGCAGTGAGCGGAAAGAGGCCCACTGTCGAGGCCCTCGAGTCAACTCCTTCTGTCACTCCTTAGCCTGCTCCCCCTACTCCTGCACATGAACCCGTTCCTCCGCCCGAAACGGTCATAGTGGATGTCCCTATGGTTGAGTAGGAGACTCCTGTCCCTTCGCAAGCTGCAGCTTCTAACTCCAAGAGTCGTAGGAAGTGCCTTGCACGAGAGCGAAAGCACCAACAAAAGGCTCTTCTAGTCGAGTAGGCCGCTTTGCAACAGATGGAAGAAGAAATGACCGCCCCCACTTCAGGGCCCTTTGCAGCGTCATCCTCCTCCTCTCCTGTTGTGTCTCTTCTGCCTGACCCATTCTCGATTGTTGTTACGAGCACGAAAGCACCTAACCCTAATCGAGTACAAGTGTTTATCACTCCCTCGGCGGAGCTGCCTTTGTTGATGTCCATTCCAGATATTCAACCCTTCCCAAACCCATGGATATGGTTAACACTTCAGTCGTATCCGCTGCGGTTCTTTCCTCTTCCTCCTCTGCACCTCTAGCTTTGTCTATGGGCAGTTCATCCCCTCCCGTGAAGAAAGAGGCAGAGGCTAGTCCTTCTCGTGATAAAGGCTGTAGGAGGAGCCCACCTTCGCAAGGTGGCCCTATGATGACTTGTTTTGTCCTTGTGACAGAATCAGTCCCGGCCTCTCCTGAGTTTTTCACCACTCCCAAATCATTTGGTGAGCCTAGCGGTGGATTTCAGACACAACCCATCCCATCCACTAAAATAAGACATAGCGCTCCCATGGGGTGCATGTTCAACTCTGTGGATGAGGTCTCGACCCTGTCAGCGATCTTAGGGAAATTGCTGACTTTGACTCCACAAGAGCTCGGTGGAGAGGACCTTGAGGGGCCCTCTTCCTTGGCCCTTGTTGCAGGAGGGTCGGATGCCCCTCTTTTGAACATTCTGCCTTTGCAGGCTTGTCCTCCTTCTCCTTATGAAGATTTGGATTGGGAAGTAGATGACCTCTTGGTCGAGCAGTGTTAGGAGGTCCCCTTTTCTTCATCTTGTGTGCATGTTTTGTAATGTGTTCCCCCATACTCGTGCTATGTGTGCCTGGATGACCCTCGTCACCCTTGTTGATGCATGGATATAGGCGTGGTTTGTGTGTCATAAACCTTCCTCTATTTGTACTATCATTCTTCCGTGTTTGTGCTTGATTTTTGATAAATTGGGGACGATGCAAAGCATTGGGGGCATTTAGGCTTCCCTTCCATGTTGACCCAATTTTTTATTTTTACTTTGTTTTCCGTGCATTCTTCTTGATCTGGTTGGGGATTGATGATATTTCGCCTTGCATTACGGTTACCTACTATTATATGAGCTTGGACAGATCTGACCCCACTAAACCAGATCCCCTTGTGCCCTTTGTTTGTACTTTTCGCTTTCTCTCTATCTTTCTTTCTTCTTTGCTTGAGTTGTCCCTCCTATGTGTGACAACATTCTTGTTGGTGTGAATAAGTCTTGTACCTAGTTCATTCCTTTACTAGGGACTTAGGGGACTTAATTCACATGTTAAGTTTACTTAGGATATTAGTTGTCACATCTAGATAAGTATTAGTTGTCTGTGACATCTAGAATTCCAATTCTCCTAGGTAGTTGGTGAGTTAGTTATCTCTATGTGATAGGATTTCAAGACATCGGTCATGATCTTGTCTTATCCTATCTCTCATCCTTGCCTTTTTATAAGCAAGGCATCTCTAGCATATTATTGTACTGTATTGCATTGATCATATTGCATCATAATCGCAACTCTTGCGGAATAACATCTCCTATCGCCGCTTCCCCCTATCTCTGTGGAGTTCTTTGCGTTGCGTGACAAAGATCTTGGGTTGATCAATCTAACATGGCATCGAGCTTTGGAATCCGCAAGCCCCTTCCAATCTTCTTTTATTATTAGAGAGTTTCCGTTCCAATTCTATTGTGATTTTTGGAGTTTCTTGTATCCTATTTTGCATGTGTGCATTTTGGTGAGATCTGGTGATTGCACCACTTTTGGCTATAGTGGCAGTATTTTAGGCTGACCCATTGCGTCTAGGAGGCTCGAGAAAGTCAGGTTTGGCTTTTGTTTCACTCAATTTCGTCACCATTTGCAACTTTGGCAAAGAAGGGTTTGGAGTTCAGATCTGGTGAACAGCTTTTTATAGTAGCATTTTTGGCAAAAAATAAGTCTGCCATTAAGGCCCCGTACGCTTCCAAATTTTTTGATATATAATTTTCCTATATTAGCAAAAAATTGTTTCTGGGGCAAATTTTTTTTACTCGAGAGGCCATACGGCCTCCCAAGTCGAAGGTACGTGTCGTCGTCATTAATTTTTTTTTTTTTTTTAAATTTCTGCAAAATTTTCTATCGGCAGGTTTGTTTATTTTTTATAAAAAATTTTCAAAAAAATATATAAATTTTTAAAGCGCATAGCGCTTGGTATTGAAGCGCTTATTACAGCGGCCCGGCTTTATGTCGCCCACGATTTTTAAGCCGCTGCTGCTTCCCGCCGTGGTGGTCCCTTAACCGCCGATACAACAACGACGCTGCTTCACTTTCGTGCTGCCCACCAAATAGACGTTAATCACCGCTAGTGCTCTAACCGCTAAAGGATAGGGAAAGCAGCCCATAACCGCAATAACCCGGCCAGAGCCAAGGACTACCCGGTGTGCATGTGAACAGCCGCCAATCGAATCGCCAGCCATTGATCGCCGTTTTTTGCTACCGGAGAATCTAGTCATGTGAGCGAATCGAGACGACCATTAGCCCTTCTTTATATGGGCTTAAGGTTCTGCTTCCAATTAGTCTTCAACTTTTGCTCCCCGGTTAGCTGCTATGCGCCTGTATTAGGCCTTTTTTCATTTTTTGCATAACTTTTCAGCCACGAAGTCGGATTTTCACAAACAAGATATCGTCGGAAAGCTGGTTCGACGAACTTCGCAGTGGTGCAGGTTATTTTTCCAGATTTTGTCATTTTTTGCCAGATTTTTCAGCTTGAAGGTACAAGTGCATTTATTGCTTGTTCTTGATGTAACTTTTGCCAACGAAGTCGAAATTTGGCAAACTTTTGTTTGAAATTGATCAAAAAATCGCAAGGAATCTGTTTGTAACCTTTTTTTTCAGCTTTGCAAGCTCCTTATTCTGAAAAATTGTAAAAATCACCGTGTGTTATAAACGGTTGATTTGAGCTTGTCACTTGTAAAAATTGCAATATTTGTTCATTGTAATTTGCTGGGGGGGTTGCAAAATCAGTTTTTAATACATTCTGGGGGGGTGAAAGGCACAATTTAAGTGCCACATTGTCCTTTTCTTTTGGTGTTCATGGCGGATCTAAGGCAAATTGAACCACTCACTCCACACAATTATCATACATAGAAGCTAAAAATGACTCAGTTGTTACAATCTAAGGGTCTTTGGCCAATGCTAGGGGATGCGTAACAACCCGAATTCTATGTAAGGATTAAGAGGAATTTTTTTTCCATAGATGTAAAATGGATGAAGCAAAAGGGCTCATTGGCTTACATGTATCTGATAATTTGTTGTTTCATATTTCGAAGTGCAAAACATTTAAGAATGTTTGGGATAAACTTGAAGAATTTTATGGTAAAACAAATCATTTCAGAGCCTTGCAACTTCAAGCAGAACTACAATCCCTCTCTCCAAATGCATTTCCTTTCCACCTGTGATTTCCTTGCACACTTCAAGATGATTTTGTCACAGTTGAAAGGATGTGGACATGATGTATCTAGTGATGAATGTATCTTCTTGATTCTGTCTAAGTTAAAGGGCCCTTATCAAGTGTTTTCTTCTAATTTCTATTCAACTATGGATGCAATGGGGAAAGATTACAAAATGCCTACATTTGAGTTGTTTTGTGAGCCTCTTACTAGGGAAGAGGCCAAGTTAATTTAGTTGGATGCCTTACCTAATTCTAAGAATCATGCTCTAATGGCTCAATGATCCAAGGGTAAAGGAAAGAACAAGAAGAAGCCCAAAGAAGAATCATCTTCTGGTAGTGAGAATCCCTCCAAACCGAAGCTAAAGAATAATCAAAAGTCCACTCAATCTCCTTCTTCTACCTCTGGAGATTCTTCTTCTAAGTCCAAGAAAAAGAAAGGAGATCCTTGTTCATTTTGTGGGCATGATTCATCTCTAACGCTTTAAGAGATTAGAGGTCCTTGGATGAGCCAAAGAAGTGCCACATTAGTGCAAAGCCTTCTTCCATGGGCAAAGGGCATCCTTTCACCAAGCTATTCATTCATAACTTGATCATGGATTCTTGATCTGTGTAGTTTAAGACTGCTAGCGACCACCTGATCTTCTTTGATTCCATAGTTCACTTCTACTTCTCAGATTGGCAGCTTTGGGAACTCTTCTATAGATTCCAGCTTTGGGGACAAGTCTGCCTGGGATGCTAGATGGGTGCATTGAGGATGTCTTTTCTTGTTCCCGAGAGTTTCAAAGAATCTACTTTCCATATATCAGATTTGTCATTCTGGAGATGGGAAGTCAGTTGAGTTTACTCCACAGAATGTGACTATTAGACAGTTGCAGGATCCTGAGAAGGTTGTTGCTACAGGGATAGTTGATCATGAGAATCATTTGTATTGATTTGATGGATTTGAGTCTTCATCGGGTTCATGTTTTGTTGCTCATGCTGATTCAATGAGCAAGCTTTGGCATGAGAGATTTGGCCATTTGAACTACAAATATCTTCAGCAAATGCAAGCACATAACTTAGTGGTTGGTCTTCCAAAGATCACTTGCACAGATGGTGTTTGTCAAGGTTGTGTTCTTGGCAAGCAACATCAAGATATTTTTCCTAAGGGTCAAGCTATGTGTGCAACATCTCCCCTTGAGTTGGTCCATAGTGATCTCATGTCATTCCCAACTCCTTTTTTAGGGGCTAAGTATGTGCTAACATTCATTGATGATTTTTCCCGCCGGACGTGGGTCTATTTTCTGAAGCTTAAGAGTGAAGTCCTCACCAACTTCAAGACCTTCAAAACATTTGTGGAGAAGCAGTCAGGTTTTTCTCTTCAACAAATACGCACAGATAATGGGGGGGAGTATGTCAATCATGCATTTTAGGATTTTTGCAGTGAGCATGGTATTCTTCATCAGCACACAGTTCCTTACACT
Source organism: Sequoia sempervirens (assembly GCA_007258455.2). Classification (NCBI taxonomy): domain Eukaryota; kingdom Viridiplantae; phylum Streptophyta; class Pinopsida; order Cupressales; family Cupressaceae; genus Sequoia; species Sequoia sempervirens. The sequence goes on along the minus strand of VDFB02385115.1, from coordinate 15,467 downwards.
CCTTAGCAGAATGGTGTGGCAGAGAGAAAGAATAGGACTCTCAGGGAAATGGCCAATTGTATGATTCAGTCTAGGTCCATGGCTCCCGCTTTTTGGGCCGAAGCTATGAATTGTGCCAACTATATTCAATCGTGATGCCCCACAAGCAAATAAGGACCTCGGAGAGGCTTGGTCTCATCAAAAGCCTAATGTATCCTTCTTCAAAGTATTTGGTAGTGAGGCTTGGGAATTCATTCTAGATGGTCGATGTAAATCAATGAAGAAGAAGAGTCAACAGTATATCTTTGTTAGCTATTGTGAGGATGTGAAGGCATACAAATTGTTTGATCCTAACACACGAGAGGTTCATTTCTGACATGATGTTTAATTCTCTTCAGACCTTCACCCACCTAGATCCTCCGACTTCTTCTCTTCATCACAACCTACTCAGTCTTCTTTAGTTGATGATAATTTTCTACTTGAGGAAGATTTTGATGATGGTCTTGATGAACCTCCTCCTCATTCACCCACTAGGCCACGATGGGCTCGAGTTACTCTTGAGGAGGCTGGTCCTCTTGTTGGTGATCCCATAGACACTCGCCACACTCGTTCTCAAACTTCTGGAATTAGTCTTTTGAGTCATGCAGTTTCAGATGATCCTCAGAAGTTTTCAGATGCTTCGGGTATTCCAAAGTGGGATAGTGCTATGGATGATGAGTATTCTTCCTTGATGAAGAATCATACTTGGGATCTTGTGCCTCTTCCTAAGGGAAGAAAGTTGGTTCAATGCAAGTGGGTGTATCGTACCAAGTATGCAACAGATGGTTCCATTGACAAGTACAAGGCTCGTCTTGTTGCAAAGGGGTTTTCTCAGGTTGAAGGAATTGACTATTCTGAGACCTTTGCTCCTATTGCCAAGATGGATTCTATTCGCCTTGTCCTTGCTATAGCTGCATCACAGGGATGGTCAGTATTTCAGATGGATGTGAAGAGTGCTTTCTTGCATGGGGATCTTCATGAGGAGATCTATATGGAGCAGCCACCAGATTTTGTGTAGGACTCTTCACTTGTTTGCATGCTTCGACGCTCATTGTATGGTCTCAAACAGGCCCCTCGAGCTTGGTATGAGAAGATGAATAGTTTCTTGCTTGCTTCCAGCTACACTCGTTGCCATTCTGATCCCACAATTTATACACAGAGACATGGAGAGGATCTACTTATACTTGTGCTCTACATGGATGATTTGATTCTCACAGGGAGTTTTACTTCCATGATTTAGAGTACCCAGCGAGCATTGATGGAGCGATTTGATATGACTGACCTTGGTCTTTTGCATTACTTCCTTGGTCTTTAGGTTCATCATACTTCTGAGGGGATCTTCATTTCCCAGTAGAAGTATGCTCTTGATTTGCTTCAGAGATTTGGCATGGCTGACTGCAAGCCTGCCCCTACTCCATTCCAGTTCGGTGTTGTATTGTCTTCCAGTTGCACTACTCCTACAGTTGATCCTACCTTGTATTAGTAGTTGGTTGGCAGTCTTTTGTACTTGACACATAGTCGTCCTAATATTTCCTTTGTGGTTGGACTTGTCTCTCGCTTCTCACAGGAGCTTCATGAGAGTCACTGGAAGGCCGCCAAGCATATCTTGAGATACATTCAGGGCACTACTCATTTTGGCATTCACTACACTTTAGGTGCATCTCAGATTGTGGGCTTCATTGACTCAGATTGGGCTGGTGATGTCAATGATTGTAAGTCTACTTCTGGCTTTGTCTTTTGCCTTGGTTCTGTTCCGATTGCATGGTCATGCAAGAAGCAGACTGCTATTGCATTATCATCGACAGAGGCTGAGTATCGAGGTGCAGTGTTGGCTAGTCAGGAGGTTTTGTGGCTTCGTCAGTTGATGATTGCGTTTGGATTCCCTTCAACTCATCCCACTACTCTTTGGTGTGACAATCAGAGTGCCATTCATATTTCACGCAACCCAGTGGAGCATCAATGGACTAAGCATATTGATATCCACATGCACTTCATCAGGCATCTCATCTAGGATGGTGTTCTCAGCTTGGAGTATTTGCCTATAGATCAGCAGGTTGCAGACATTTTCACTAAACCTTTGGCATCACCTCGTTATCTTTAGTTGCGATCGATGCTTGGGGTGAAGGAAGTTTTCCTTGGGGGGTCTTGAGGAGTCCTCCTTCCTTCATTAGTTTTTAGCTTTCTTTGTTTTTTTTTCTCTCTTTTGGAGAGGAGTTTTCTCCCATAGGGTTTTTTGCCTTTTCTCCGCTTGTGAGAGTTTTTTTTGTTTTGTACATGGGTACCTCATCAGGCCTAGTTGTCGGGACCCATCTTTTGCATGTATGCATTGGTTTGTACCTCCCTAAGTTGCACTTAAGGGGGGGTGTTGGTGTGAATAAGTCTTTTACCTAGTTCATTCCTTTACTAGGGACTTAGGGGACTTAATTCACATGTTAAGTTTACTTAGGATATTAGTTGTCATATCTAGATAAGTATTAGTTGTCTTATCTAGAATTTCCACTTTCCTAGGTAGTTATGAGTTAGTTGTCTCATGTGATAGGATTAAGACACTTGTCATGATCTTGTCTTATCCTATCTCTCATCCTTGACTTTATAAGCAAGGAATCTCTAGCATATTATTGTATTGCATAGCATTGTATTGTATTGCATTGATCATATTGTATCATACTGCAATCCTTGTTTGGTGGAATAGCATCTTCCATTGTTGCTTCTCTCTATCTCTTGTGGAGGTTCTTTGGTGTTGCAGATTGAAGATCTTGGGTTGACCACTCCAACAGTTCTTTAACACTTCAACTTTCGGAAAATGAATTCGCCGCCAACGAATCTTTTCTTGAAAGTCCTCAAATACCTTTTCCATGGAAGCACATTCTCAACTTGGAACCCCAACAGAATGTGTTTCCTTCATCATGGATTTGTATAGAAAGGACTTGGAGACCTGTTGATGCGTGTTTTATGACACAACAAACATTCTAGAATAGAGAGTCCAAAGATGCTCTATCCCCTCTTGAAAAACTACCTCGTATGCTAAGATTGCAAGTAAGATCATACGGTAATTCCAATGTTTAAGATGAATGCGGATGAGCTCTGTGGTTTGATGTGATTATGCTGGTAACACAAAGGGACTTATGCTAGGCTTGTTCAGTTCACAATGGAGGTCTAGACAATGAAGCTCTATTGCTTGGGTCATGGATCAAAGAAACTAAAAAAGGAGAAGGGTTCAGAAGCACTAATCTACTCCTAAGAATTCAAGAGACGATATTGACTCGGTGAAACAAATAACCACGCTTTGCTTCGCCACGCTCAATGACAACTACACAAAGAGGGTGTAATCTTCAAGGGAATGTGTTTATGATTTTCACGTCATGAATAACTACCATCGAATCGAATAATATTTATCCAGACAGAAGTTAAGCATCCACAAAATAAGCTCAGGCTAACTTTACGCATTGAATGAAAATCATTCATTCAAAGAAAGTATGAGCAAAAGGTTTCACCCTAATCAACACTTATCAAATCTTGCATTCATCTAACATACATGAAAATAAATCTAAACTATGATGAGGGATAAGAACCATGCCAACTCCAAAATAAGAGAAGCAATCACCATCAAAACAATGCATGCATTACTTATTACTTTGGCAGTCATACAACAATTACTTATCTCGACATGTTTTGCAACATGCTCCCATGCTTTACAAATGAGGGGTTGAGCTCAATTTATAGGCTCCCCAATTACAATTCGATGGACCAGATTGATTTCAAATCAACGACCGAGATTACAAAATAAAACCCTAATTAGGGTTTGCTACCCCTCGACCAATGAGAAAATTACACTCAAGGACACTTGTCCTTTTTGCTAAATATGAACCAACAGATAAAATAGAAAGTTGTTGCATGTTGATTTGGAATGATTTGATTGGTTGGAAGATGACGAGGTGCCACCTCAGCGTGCTGGATGTCTTACTTGGTCACTTTGTCCTTTTTCCATGTTCTTGCCTTAGAATATCTTTTGTCCTTTGCACTTTGGTCTTAGATTACTTTGGCTTCTTCTCCTCACCTCGCCTTGGAGCACCTGCTTAGACTTGAAGTTATTAAGTCTTTCTTCCCGGATTGCTTTGGAATTCCTTCAAGTGCCTTGAATTTGGAGAAGAACTTCCTTGTGTTTTCGCCGTAATGAAGGAAATTGGAACTTTCTTAGTTGAGAGTTTCCCATACTTAGCCAAATTTTGGCTACTTTGTAATACCTTCAAGATTTTGGCCATTTTTGTGCTCAAATAAACTTCGCCGGTCGATTTGTCTTCAATTTTGGTCCTGCAATGTGCAAGGGTGAACTCCCCAAGTTTTCTTTCATCTCCCTTCCAGTCGGACTTTACACTTTCTTTGCCATTTTCCTCGCCTTGTGTAGTCATCCACCTACAACAAAACAAAAAAAATTTATTTTAGACTTTGAAATATTTTTATAAATTTCATTTTCAAGCTTTTAATTTTCTTTCCGTCCAATTTATTTGGCCATAATTTTCTTGCCCTCCATTTTTTTTGGCCACGATTTTCTTTCTTTTTTCAAAATTTATCTCGCCATGTCCAATTTTATTTGGCCATAATTTATTTTTTTTGTCCAACATTTCTCTAGCCACGTCCGACATTTCTCTAGCCACGTCCAACTTTACTTGGCCATAATTTGATGTTTGGACTTGGGCATATTTTAACACTTTCCAAGCATGGCGAAAATTTAAAGTGTTAAACATATATTTTCATTTTCCAAAGGTTTGAACTTAGGAAATTTTTTAATTTTTTTCTCACTTCCAAGCATGGCGGACTTTGGTTGTTTCTTTGCCATTTCAACTTTGTCTTGACTATGCCTTAGCCAATTTATTTCTTGCCATGGCAGACTTTAGCTTTTGTTAAGCAACCTCTACCATGTCTATGGCGGACTTGAGGTCTTCTCTTGCCATTTCCTCTTGCTCAAGGCGGACTTTCATTGTTTCTTTGCCACTTACTAAGGCAGACTTTACCAAATTTCATGCCACTTCAGCTCTTCTCAAGGGCGGACTTTAGCTTTTGGTTGATCATTTCAGCTTCTACCCAAGGCGGACTTTACCATTTTGATTGCCATCTACATTCTAACTTAGGGCGGACTTCATGCTTTTCCTTGCCATTCATTTTATGTCTAGGGCAGACGTTCTCCTTATGTTTGCCACTTGACTTCTTTGTTGAGGGCGGACTTCCTCTATAGCCTTACCATCTTTCATTTAACTTAAACAAATTCTTCTTTCATGGGGCGGACTTGCTCATATTGATTGCCATTTCAACATTTTTGGCTAAGGCGGACTTGGGCTGTTGGATAGCCATTGGACATATGAACATAGGCGGACTTCCTTCCATGTTAGGCCACTTCCTCTTTGACTAAGGCGGACTTCAGCCTTTTCTTTGCCATTGGATACTTATCATGGGCGGACTTCCTAGTTTTCATTGCCATTGGACAAGGCAGACTTAGTCACTTGGCTTGCCATTTCATTGCTTTGGAGGGCGGACTTTGGCTTGTCACCAGCCATTTGGAGCTTTTGACATGGGCGAACTTCAGTCTTTGGTTGGCCATTGCCAACCTTGTTGCTGTATAAGACCAGGCGGACTTCCTTACTTCTTTGGCCATTGCCAACCTTTTCCTAGCTTTTGTTAAGGCAGACTTCATTGATTGTTTGGCCATTGATCAGATTTTTATGCCATTGACCTTTCTTGCCTGGGCGGAGTTCCTTCATTTCACTGCCATTTCTACTCTCACCCAAGGCGGACTTTAGCAGATTGGTTGCCATTGACAAATTTTAACCAGCCACACAAGGGCGGACTTCATTGATTTTGTTGCCATTGATCATTTGGCTGAAGGTTGAAGCTTTCACCATTGACTTCCTCTGTACTTCACCATGAATCTCAGTCACCAATTCGCCATGAATGTTCAGATTTCTCAGATTTTCCAAATTTTTTCATGCATTGCTCAGATTTCTTGACTGGTTTTTCAAATTTTCCACCATTTTTAAGCAAATTTTCCAGATTTTTTGAACTTTTTATGTGATTTTCCAGAATTTTACCAAAATTTCAAAAAATTTCGAATTGATTTTTTGAGAGTTTCGTTGATCTTTTCGAACTTTTGAGTGGATTTTTGAAACTCGTGACCCTTCCAAATATAGAAACTTTCTAAAAAATAGAAATTTTCCAAAAATAACAACTTTCCAAAAATAGACCCTAAAAAATAGGGATCCCAGAATTGCCCAAAAGTGCCAAAAAAGTAGGTCCTAAAAAATAGGGGGCCCGGGGCGAGAAACCCTAAAAACTAGGAGGTGTCGGATTTGACTGAAACGACAGTCGATCTTCGTCTCCCAGGCCTTCTAAGCGCGATGGTGGCTAAAATTCATTTACTCGACTCAGGTGACCGTTCAAAATTCAAACTCCTCATTGCAAAAAGACTGGTGATAAGCAGTTGCGATGCCAAGGCAAAACCAAAAAGCAAAAAAAAAATGAAGGGTCCCCATTTGCAATGGGGCGATGTGTGAAAAGGTCACAACAAGACCTTCCTTCGAAGCGGGAACTGCTTTGATTTCCCCTCGCATGGGGGCATAACCTTCCTTTCAAATTCCTTGATGAAGTGAACATCTTTCGAAAGGATCCCTTGATGAAGAATCGCTCTAAGATGGCGATTTTTGAATTGTGTGTCCCTTGAGTGGACCCCCTTATACTTCATGGCATGTTCCTCAAGGACCTTTTCTTCAAAATCCTTTGTAATGAATGGACTCTTTCACGTCTAGCTTGGGGGCAGCCCGACTAGATTTGTTCCATTTTCCCTTTGGCGTCTAGCTTGGGGGTAGCCTGACTAGACCTTACTTTTTCAAACTGTGCATCCCTTGAGTGGACCCCTCTCCTTTTCAAGGGTTCCCAAGGGAGCCCTTTGAAGGTTTTTCGATCTGTGTGACTGACCGCTTTAGACATGTTCTATCTGCGAGTAGACATGTCGCCACTTTGAGATGCGTTCTATCTGCGAGTAGATGTATCGACGCTTTAGACATGTTCTTCCTAATGGCAGACATAGTCACCGCTTTTAGATGCCTTCATCCGCTGGGTAGATCGATCGGCGACTTGTGACATATTCACCGCGGTGGCATGTCGCCATTTCTCGACGCGCTCTATCCGTAGGGTAGACATATCGATGCTTTTAATAAATGTCTCTATCTACTGCAGAATTTCAATCGCTTTAGATGTGTTCCCATCTCATACCGACGTATCAACGCGAATTGCTCTATCCGCAGTAGACATGTCATCAGCTTCTAACATGTTCCATCTAAGGTGTAGTCATGTTTCGCTTTGACTCGTGGAGTACACTTCCTGGGCTTCCATGTGAGATGTTGGGGTTGCCTCTTTGTGGTCTACTTCTTGCTTAGGTACGCTGGTTGTTCCAACTTCATAGTTCTGGGCAAATGCGGAGCATTTTGTTCTCCCGTGATCTTCATATGTTTCTAGTTCGTCCATTTGACTCGCCTGTATACCTCTTTCAAACCACTCTCTTTCTGATTCACTTCACCGGTGCGCACTCATCAAGAGATTTAGCCTTGTGTAGTAGCAACAGCATAGTGAGCCGACCTCTTCAAATCTTATAGGTGCAATTCCTTTGCCTGATATTATTACACTTTAGAAAACCTGTCGAGGCTTAAATTCATCGGTTCGGCTGGACATTTAAGCGTTCACTTGGTGCCTGTTTTGTGTGTTAGTAGAGGCATTTCTGTCAGGGATGCTTGTGCAATGCACAAACATCCGTGCGGTGCACTTACGTCCTTGGCAGATTCCTACAGCTGAGCCAGCAGAGGTGTTACTCTTCCCATGGGCAGTGAAGTTGTAACGCCTCCTTCGGCCACCCAACTTGAATATGGTCGTTTATTTCCTCATTCCTTCATAATCAAGTCTTTGAACTTGCATTAGGAGGTTGGATGAAGATTGGAAGAACTCTACATCACTTCAAGCTCATTTTGCACTCACATTCTAGCATTCCAAGCATTCCATAGCAACAATATCACACTGCATCACGTTGGTAGAGAAAGTTTGGGACCATGCCATTGCAGCAGAGGCTTGAGTTCCTCTCATTTCTCCCCCAAGCAGCCTTGAGTGCTCTCGGTGGAGGTGCTAAGCTTCCCTCTCCTCTCCTCTATCATTTGGTTGAGTAGCATAGTACTATTTGTAGTGCTTGTGTTTTTATAACTTCTTTATCTCTTTTCCATTGGCTATTCGTGGAGGTGGGAACACCTAAACGGTGGTCTGACTGAGGCACACCCCAATATAGCCACCTCCCAAAATTCTCTCTCTTGTTGTGTGTAGGTGGACGCACTTTGAGGAGCTAGCTGGCGAACAAGGTCTTCTACAAGATTGTCTTCATCACCTTAGCTTTGGTATATCTACTCTATCACCTTCACTTATACTTTTCGTATTTCATAGTGTTATTTTTTCCTCTTAGAAGTCGTTAAGCTAGGTTGTTAGTCGTTCTGGTGAGTTCAACCTTTTCTCTGTTGTAATATGGTCGTACAGACTACAATGCGCTTCTGAGATGCCAACGCGTTGCGTTGTCATCCAAAGTCCACAGGCAGAGAGCTCTTTGAGGTGCAAAGTTAGACCTAAAGACCGACTCGCTTAGCCCTACCTTGAAACTTAGGATTGTAAAGTGATCGTAGGACTCTAAAATCCTCATCATTCTCATCCTCATTTCCTAAAACATACACTTAGTTGAGGTAAGTTAGGGCATATACCCAATCTCCATCGCAGACACTAATTAGGTCGGATCCACAAAGTATTTTCGAAATGCTTTATCCGTTGTTATGTCGGCTCCAATAGTTCATAGAATATTTCCAAACACACAAAACAATCTTTAGCACATTTCATCATGTCGGCTCAGACCAAGAAATAGGTCGCACAAAAGTTTTCATATCAAATCAAAATTAACTTAACAAGTCAGCCAGGAATAATATTCAACGCAACAAGGCAACAATCGATCTGTACGTTGTATGAGCACCAGAGCATGAAATAACTTGATCATGCACACCTTTAACGCCCATCAAAAGTTTCCCAAAACTACAACTAGAGATTATCATCCGCGGAGAAGTGCAGATTAGAATACTGGATAGGCAACCAAAATACCAGACCAGCCACTAGAGAGGATAAGCACCGGTATAAGAGTACTAGAACCAACTACCAACATGGTGATATACCATGGTGACATCAATGACAACAAATAGATAACTTTACTCAGTTTTCCAACACTATCCTAATTTTTGGGTTACACTTTTTGGGACATCCTGATTTTTGCTTGAAGTCACATATTTTTAGAAAATACAATGATTTATGACTTTAAAGGTTCCATTTAAATTATTTTAATTAAAGAGGGATTGATCAAACCCCCTTAGATCAAACCCTCTTGGATAGAACCTTGTTAGATTTAAACCATACCTATAATCGAGTCTCCTCTACACCTATCAAAATGCTAATAAAAAACCACTTTTGATTTACCTTTTGGGTGATCAAATGAATTCATTTAAAATTTATGTTTTGTAAGCTTGTAGCCCTTATTATAAGCTTCCTAAAAAATATAATTTTAAATATGTTTAATTTGATTATTATATTTATTTTTTATTTCTTGTGAATGTAGGATTTTCAATGTACATCAAGTTCTTTATTTCACACATACGAAAAAATAGAAAAATAGAGAAAAAAATTTCTAAAAAATACATGTGCCCTAGGTATTGATGTCCTTATTCCAACAAAAAAGAATAAGTTAATTCAAATGAATACAAAAAAAGTTATGCGGGCCGAAGTACACCTCTGTCCAAATTATAATTATGCTGACTTGGAAAATTAATTTTTTAAAAAATATGTAACAAAAAATAATGAAAAAATATCCATCCCCTAGATATTGGTGTGAAAAATTTGTATTTTAAAAATCAGAATTGTATCCTATCTATAAAAAAAGTTATGTGGGCCGAAGTAAACATCACTTTTTAAAAATGCTGATTAGTAGAAAAAATAAGTTTTTAAAAATTACATAAAATGATTCACAATTTATTTTTTAATTTTAAAAAAAAAATATAATTAGAATCTACACAAAATATCTAACAAATAACTACTTTGATTCATCTTCAAAACCTTAATGGTTTAGCTGCTATAGGTGTAAGAAAGTGAATGTCTGGTGAAAAATCCTGATTTTAATGTCAAGTTTGGCCAAAAATTGTAACCCTTTATTGTGGGATCACCTCACACATCTATTTTACTTTTTATGTCTTCCAATATTGTCTGGTTGTCTATGGAGGTGGAAACACCAAAGCAGGGGTTCGACTGAGACAAACCCCTATACAACCCCAACAATTTTTCCCATCTCCATGTGTACAGGTGATGAACAGGTTCAACTAGAAAATGAATTCATTTTGGAAATTTTTGGGCTCTATTCGTATAGATGAAAGTGAAAATGTGCAGATTTCCTCATGGAACATTGGCATCTAAGGTCGAGAGTTCACCCAACTGGTATTAGATTTTGTATATTTAGAAATTTTCATTTCTGTGAACTAAACATTTTTATCACCTTGTATCTGCAAGTTATTTGACATTTTCAGTTATATCTATTGTCAATCATAGCATAGAGTTCAACTTTAAATATCTCTATTTTCAGTTCACTTGAGCCATGTCAACCGAGGTAGTTGAGATTCATTTTCTCCTCAATATCCCATTGTCTTGGGAGTAGCAAATCCCCTCTACATTTTGGTGAACCCGACATGAACCTCCCATGTTGGATCTTTTTGTTTGTCATTTCAAGCCATTTGCTAATGTCTTCTCAGAGCAGGATTTTGATATGCTAGAGGAAGCCCTGGATGATTTCCTAGAGGCATCTCTTCCTATTCACAAAATTGTTATACCAACAACACCCTTAGAATCTCCCTCCTTGTAGGACGAGAAGTTTGCAAATGTGATTGTAGTCTCTGATGCTCCTGAAAGGCCTAAGAGACCAATCATTTATGTGACTCTATCAAGTCCCTCTCTAAATAGAGTGCATTCTATTTTTTGGTGTTCTATTTAGTAATGATTTGTTAGATCTTTATACAAGATACACAATTTAAAGCTTCTTCTTATAATGCAATAGCTCATACTTATAATACTAGAAGGAATAAACAAAATGTTGATCAACCTACTTCCTTACCACCTTCTCAACCAAATATTACTCAAGCACCTAAACCTTTAGTCAAGTAACAAAGTGAGTATGATCTTATTGAACAACTCCGAGGTACTACCGCTAAGTTCTCACTTTGAGATTTGCTTTAAACTGCCTAGTTTATCAAGGTATGTTTTAAGAATATCTTCAAAAGATTCTTTTACCTTCTTTTGCTAGGCCGATGGATGTGAATACATTGATAGATCATATTCAAGTGGATTCACCAAATATTACGTTCTATCCACAAGAAATCCCACCTCCAGAAGTGCGAAATCGAGAAAATCCGTTGATGGTAATTTTTTATGTTAATAACGTGGGCATCATGTGGACTCTTATTGTTATCGGTTCGAAATAAATGTTTGAAGTTTCGATCTATTTCCTAAGATCAAATTTGATTCAAGTTCTCTTGTTGCATCTTCTTTATTTATTCATGGTTTTGATAACACTTGTCGACAAGCTCTAGGCACTATTATTTTTCCCTTAAAGATAGGACCAGTCACCATTCCTACCCTGGTGTATGTAATGCTAGGACCTTTACCATATAACCTTATCTTGGGTAGACCTTGGGTTCATGCTTTAGGAGTGGTCACTTCTACCCTTCATGGTTCTATTAAGTTTCTTGTTAACAATAAGGTAGTCATAATCAAGGTTGAGCCTGATGCTATGCATTTATGTCAAATGGTAGTAGCCGATCATGCCTCGATTACACCTACCTTTCATAATTACTTTCCTTCATTATCTTATAATGTGACATATACTCCTATGGTGTCTCTTGCGAAAAATTCCCTTGAGAAGAATATCCCTAGAGAAGATCCTCCTAAAGAAAAAATTCCTAAGTCTACTCCTAAACCGAAAGCATGTTTGGGTGACGATTGAGGATCTTTAGACTTCACCGAATCTTACATCAGGGAATACAAAGTAAATCTAGTCCACTTGAATATTCCAAAAATCTCACACCTCTGCTAAAAAGGATGATTATACTTCTATAAAGTAGGTGATACTTATAATATTGATTATGCCATTTATACTAGTCCTACTTCTTAGGAGTTGTGATCGCATTATGGACCAGGATTTAATATTCTTTCTAAATTTGGTTATGGGGGTAAAGGTTGTGGATGTGATGAAAAAGGTATTAAATCCCCTTTAGATACTGATCCACGTGGCTCTAAGATTGGAATTGGATATCACACTGCAATGTCTAAGGTAAAACTGTGGTTGAATATCAACATGGGTTCTGTCGAGTTTCTTCCCCTTAGACTTGTTCATCCAAAATATATTGAAAGAAAACTCTAATGAAGTTCCTCTAGATGTTTTCTCTTTAGAAGAAGCTCTAGAAGAATTCTTGGATGTCTATTTCGATCTTCCATCTTATCACCATAAGCGTCGATTCCCATATCTCTTGAACAGTCAAGCATACTTTGGAGAGTTCGTTATGAATCTTGATGAGAAAGCTTCTTTATCTTATGATGGTGAAAAAATGTCTATGCCATATCCTGAAGACTGTAGTACTCTCCTTAAGGGAGATACTTCCGATGTCCTCATGGATCCAAAGTATTCTGAAAAGGTGATTAAGATTGGAAAAAGTCTTTCTTCAAAAGAATCTAAATCACATTCTAATGTCCTGCATCATTATCATGATATCTTCACTTGGTCATATGAGGAAATGCATCCGTTGTGGTTCATAATATTGTTCTATGTTCCAATGCCAAGCCCGTCAAGCAAATGATTCATAAAATGAATCCCAAGGTTGCCTTGTTAGTCAAGATTGAGATAGAAAATCTCCTAAAAGCTGGTGTTATTTGTCCCATTGATTTCTCACCTTGGATTTCAAATATTATTTTCGTTAGTAAACCTGATGGTTGTATCCATGTTTGCATTGAATTTCATGATATTAATAAGGTTTTTCTTAAAGATGTTTTTCCATTACGAAATATCAATATGATTGTTGATTTGACTATAGGCCATGCCTTTTCTTTATGGATGGATTCTTGGGATACAATCAGATCCTTGTTAATCTAGAACATTAGTACAAGATGGTATTTACAACCCCTTTGGGAACCTTTTGCTACGTAGTCATGCCGTTTGGGTTGAAGAATGTTGGAGCAACCTATCAATGTTTGATGACTAATTTTTCATGAATTCATTCATAAGATCTTAGAAGATTGCATTGATGACATGGATAAGTCTGTAACTCATGAAAATCATGTTAAGAATCTTCATCTTATCTTTGAAAGTCTTCAAATCTATAGATGAGATTAAATCCTTTTAAGTGTGTCTTTAGTGTAGATTTTGAAAAACTACTTGGGATTATCGTCTCTCATCGTGGAATTGAAGTCAATACAAATAAGATTGATGTAATCATTAACATGCCTCCAACTAAGAAAATATCTCAAATTTGTAGTTTGTAAGGGAAGATTCAAGTAATTCGTAGGTTCATATCTCAATTGGTTGACCATACCCTTCCATTCACATGTTTGTTGAAGAAAGATGTGTACTTTTGGTGGGATGATGGGTGTTAAAAGGCTTTTGAGTCTATCAAAATCTACTTGGCTAATCCTCTCATATTAATTACAACTATGCAAGATAAACTCTTTCTATTGTATATTCCAATACCATCTCATGATTTAGCAACTTTACTAGCTCAACATGATGACAATGGTAAAGAAAGAATAGTCTATTACATTAGCCGTGTTATAGTCGATTATGAAAATCACTACTCTGTGATGGAAAAGCAATGTCTTGCTCTTGTCTTTGCAATGCAGAAACTAAGACACTGTCTTCTACATGTAGAGACCCATGCAATAGTTAAAAGTGATCTTCTTAAGCACTTGTTTTCTAGAACTAATCTCTTTGGAAGGCTAGCAAAATGGGTGATGTTCTTTGAGTTTTATATTATGTTCGTTACTCAGAAAGAAATTAAACACCAAGCTATCACTGATCAGTTAGTAGAAGCTCCCTCACCTAATGCCTTCCCTAATCTAGACCTTCTCTTAGATGAAAGTCTATTTACTTTGAATCATGAGCCTATGTGGGAAATGTATTTCGATGGATCAAGATGTCAAACTGGATTTGGAGTAGGTGTAGTTCTAATTTCACTTGATGGAAATCCAATTCCTCTTTTTTTTCGATTGTAGTTTCATTTTACAAACAATATTGCTGAGTACAAAGCCCTCATTGCTAGCTTATGTGCCACAATATAGCCTTTAAAATTAAACATATCCATATTCATGGTGACTTTGAATTAACTATAAATCATATCACGAGAATGTATTGAGCTAAGAAGTGTAAGCTATCTTAGTATTGAGATTTGGCTTTATCTTTGCTTAATCATTTCACTTGCTATACCATTGATAGTGTTCCTAGGAGAGAAAACTATCACACAAATGCAATGGAAAGTGCTGCTTCTCTTGTACGCCCTGACTATATATAGCACAGATGAGGACCACTTTGTTGTCCAAATTATTCGCTCTCCTGCTATCTCAGATAAACCTGAACTCAATAGTCTTATGTGTGCACATATAGACTCGGGAGAATGGTAGTCACATATCTATAACTATCTAAAAATTGGAAACTTTCTCGATGATGCAAGTAAGAATAATCATGTCTGGATACGAAATATTTCATCCCGTTATATCATCTTATCTAATGTTCTTTGTCACAATTATTACAATGGTACTCTTCTTTGATGTATTACTAAGGTTGAGATACCCCTTGCCCTTCAAGAAGCCCATTCAGGATCTGGGGGTGAACATTTTTCCAAAAGAAAAATTGGGAATGTTGTGAAAAGGCACAACAACTAGAAACCAAATAAAACCAATAAATATTTAGAGTATTTTGGGATAAAAGAGAGTCTAGATAAAAAAATTACAACTCTACATACAAATAAGAATTCCTTAAAGACCAACCTCAAAATGACAACCATTTTTGAAGAACAATATGATTTACCGAAGAAATCCTATGTGGGTGAAATTGATTCATTCTTCTCTGATGCAGAGCTAGGAGGATTCAAAACACATCTCACAAAACCTTCAACAATCTTCATTTGACTAAATCAAAGCATCTCTAACTCACCTTTCACTTGTAGGCCTTTTGACACACTTATTCAACTATATTCCCCTCTAAATCACTATTCAACTCAAACATTCAACATAGGAGTTCCAACCTTCAATATAGATTTCAATACACCTTAGTCAACTTCAACTTGATCAAAACAATCACTTAC
>VDFB02385114.1:0-11826 GCA_007258455.2 Sequoia sempervirens | reverse complement strand
CCTTGAAACTTTTGAACTTTTCTAATGCTTCACATTTTTCTCTTAAGAAAGAAACCCATATCATTCTAGAGTAATCATCAATGATCAACATAAAGTACCTTTCATTGTGGAGACTTTTGACTCTGGAGGGACCACATAGATCAATATGCACAAGCTCTAGTAATCCATTTGAATGATGTTGTTACTCTGAAAAGAAACTCTTGTCTGTTTTCCCATCCGACACTCCTTGCAAATTATGCTAGCAGGCTTCGCTAACTTAGGTAGATCTCTTACTGCTTGAGTGGAACTTATTTTGACTATGTTATCAAAATTCACATGACACATCCTTCTATGCCATAACTAGATTTCATCTACTTGAGCAATTAAACAACTTTCACTAGCAACATTTAGGTGAAAAATGTTACCTTTTGTCTATTTACCTAAAGCAATTATATTTTCAGAGCTTCCAAATATCCTGCATCTTCCATCTTTGAACTGAAGATCATAACCCTTGTCCACCATCTATCCAACACTTAACAGGTTTTTCTTTAAGCCTTCAACATAAAGAACATCATCAATGTTATGCTTACCTCCAAGACAAATAGATCCTCTGCCACAAATCACACAAGCATTGTTTTCCAAATTTTACAATCCCAATGTCATACTTCTCTAGACTTAGAAATTTGATTTTGTCACCAGTCATATGATGTGAGCATCCGCTATCAATGACCCACTCATCCTTTTCTTCAATTCGGTCTGCAAGAGCTTTCTCAACTGTAGCAAATTTAGTAGCAACAGGACTATTTTCCTTGATAGCAATGAAAACCCAATCATCTTCATTTCCATTATCTTTATCAAATTCATCATCAGTTACTCCTTCAGAAAATAAACATTTCTTTTGGAATCTAGATTTATAAGGCTTAGATCTAGGAACTCTTTCAGGACATCTTGATGCAAATTGACCTATTTTAATGCAAGAAAAAAAATTGATAGGAAGCTTTCCTTTATACTTACCTTGTCCTCTACCTTCTTTCTTCACAATCAGTGCTTCCAATTCTTCTAGTTCTCTTTCTTCATATTCAAGTTGTTTCATTTCTTCCTCATACTTGAATGTCTTTCTAGAAATCTCTCTCTAGATCATATCTTTGCTTGTTTCTTCTAGATACAGTAGCCTTAAATGTAGTTTCAATCTTAGGAAAAAAATCACCAAATTCGCTCAACTCAAAGGCAACAAGTTTGTCAATCAGTGTATCCCTTGTCACATTCGTCAATGATCTGGTTTCTTCAATAACATGAGCCTTTTCTTTGTAGGAGGTAGGCAATGAACTGAGCACCTTAGCCACAATTTCTTCCTCTTCCAGGATACCACTGACACATCTAATGCCCATCACTAGTTCATTTACTCTCTGCATAAAAAAAGAAATATTTTCATCTTCACCCATTTTTTATATTTTCATATTTACCTTTCAAACTTTGTAGCTTAGCTATCTTCAGATGTACATCTCCTTCATACAAAGTTTCCAGCTTTGTCCACATCTCATGAGTTTTCTTTAGACCTAACACATTTGCCATTTTTGAATCTGTTAGAGCACTTAGCAAAGCTTCCATGGCCCAGACATTATTCTCAGCCTCTTTGATTTCATCAGGAGTGGAAGGACCACTTGCAGGAACAACATATCTATTCTTTGTAATTTTCTAGAAAGGTTCACTAATACACTTCAAATGACACTCCATCCTAGCTTTCCACAATGAGTAGTTTGTTCCATCAAATCTAGGACTGCCCTTCTTGTATGATGTCATCTCAGATCACCTCAAGCTTTTAAACTTCTTCAGAGGAACTTTCTCTGATACCAATTGTTGGAAAAACAAGGACAAACAACTAAGAGGGGGGGTGAATCAATTATCACAAAATATTTAAACTTCTTCTAACCTTACTTAACTTAATCTCGGATCTAATGAAAGATTAATAAACCATAAACAATTAGTACATCAGAAAAACAAAGAACACAAAGATTTTTTACGTGGAAACCCTGTTATGGGAAAAAACATAGTGGATATTAGTCCACAATATTATACCCTGTTAAAAGTATAATGAGAAATAAGGGGAATGCACATGCATTCAAGCACACTGCCTAGAGCTCACTACTTAAATACAAAAGAGGACTCATTGTCCAAAAGGAGTTTGGAATAAGACCATCCAAAATGTGAACTGAGAAAATAGCTTCTACACAAGCCTAATTGTAGTTCTAGTTAGGCATAGAAAAACCTTCTTCACTCTTCGCTCAAATTCTTCACAATCTCCTCTATAATTGAATGATTTGGACACTATTCACACATATGCATTTACTCCAACATACATTGGCTCTTATGCACACGCTAACTTCACTCAAAAAAATTCTCTTATATATCTGCAACATGAGATAACACCAACAACTTAGTTGGCCAGGGATATAAAACATATTTTCAATGTCGGCCCAAATTTACAAATAAATTTGCAATGTGAATCCACAAAGGTCAGCCACAACATAGTGGAGACCCAAATTAAGAACTCCAACACAAAAATACTTCAATTAATTTCACCTCGAAGATCCACAACACACTACCATCAACATGTCAGCTAGGCACATGAAAAATGGAACATACAGAGAAAAATCTCTAACCACAAGCACACCGATCAATGTGGAAATAACAAAAAGATAGAGCACAATCTAGAAGCATCCAACATCAACAAGAACTAACAAAGAAACATCCACAACAAAAAAAACACATAAACTACAATATGGAATATTGATAGAACCCATAGAAATACTATCAAAACACAATTGTTCACAACATGATCAAATCTTCATGCACTGAACTTTCTCGGTGGATGAACTAGATAATAACTCATTAGAAAACCATTTAACTAAAAACTTGATCTTTGATGTACAAAACAAGACACCTCATGACCTTCACAGTTCCATCTAGGAACCTGGAACACTTCTTTTAACAATTTTCTCAATATCCTCAACATATACAACCTTCAATACATCAAATGCTAATAGTGTTGGCATCAATGATAACCACATATCAGCAAAACATCCATAGCATCCAACAAACACCTCATAAATAGAAAAAATGATACCACCCTACGTGTCAATTTACTTGTAATAAAATACAACTTAATAGTTAGATAAATGACAAGGATATGACATTTGCACTTGGGTGCAAATATTGCCTCCCCATTAAAATGATTGAATAATATTTTATGAGAACGAATTGTTGAAAAAGATTGTATTAATTTTGTGGGAAGAAAAACCAACAAATCTATAAAACAAATGGTAGAAAAGAGTCTTTATTCAATAGACTTTGAACAAGTGTCAATTTTTTTTTGTAACTTTAATGAAAATATGAACTTCTCAACTATTTGTAAAGTGAAGAAGTAGAATAATTAGGTCTGGAAGAAACCACAATATGTAAGATGATTAAATAAAATATATTAACAAAAATTTTATCATTATCTTAAATAAAGCTTCTATCTTTCACACTTCTACAAGATAGATATTTACTTAAAATATATGTTTCTAACATTTAGACTAAGTTACAACTACAAGAGGTCCACTTTTATTAAAATTTTCACTATAATGATGCTTGGATCTTGAATTGATGCAATAAAGGTTTGAAAGGATTCTCTTGACTTGCTCTTTACAATAATTCTTGCTCATGAAATCTCTTTGTTGCTTCTTTCTAGTTTCAAATGGTGAAAAGACTAGGTATTTATAGGCATTTATCTAATTTCCCAAGAATTAGATCCTGATAGCTAACCTTTGAAATTTGAAATTTGAATGTTAAAATGTTGACACCATGTCCAAAATTGGTCCTTGACATAATAGGGAGACCCATTCACCCTTGGTACAAATGGGTTATGGCCCTATTCTCTAGGACATTAAGTGTCGAGGGTAGAATATTAATTGGATGCATTTGTTTAATGCTTGCAATTTCTTGAAAAGTGGTACAAATGGGCTATAGAATGCATAATTTAGGAAACTAGGGATCAAATTAGGCTCAATAATTTAGGGGGAGAAAAAAATAGTGTGAAATTATCAAGGGTGACAATTTATGATGCTACATTTGTAAGGTGAAGTCAGTTGCATAATTACATGAAAGAAACCACAACATCTAAGATGGATAAATAAAATACATTAACAAAGATGCTATCATTATCTTAAAAAAAAGTCTCTCTTCACACTTCTACAAGATAGATATTTTCTTTTAAAACTTATGTATGACATTTAGACTAAAGTCACAAATATAGTAGGCTCTCTTTAATTAAATTTTTCACTATCATTGTACCTTCTCATAAACAACAAAAGTGATACCACCCTATGTGTTTATTGACTTGTAATAAAATCCATCTTAATAGTTAGATGGATAATAAGGACATGATATTTGCTTGGGTGAAATTTGTCCTCCCTATTAAAATGATAAACACTATTTTAGATGTGAACGAATCATAGAAAAAAATTGTATTAATTTTATGGGAAGAAAAACTAGCAAAAGCATAAAATAAATTCTAGGAACTAGTATTTATCCAACAAATTTTGAACAAGTGTAGAAGTTTATGTAACTTTAGTGAACACCACAAATTTCTCATTTTTTTGTAAAATGAAGTAGGTTGCATAATTACATGGAAGAAATGGTCCAACATCTAACGATGACAAAATGTCATATTAAAAAGTGTCACATCCTTGTAAACATTAGACTTAATTTTGTGTTAATCGTCTGTCGACCCGATGTAATTTGGTCGAAGGCAAAACCTTGAACCTAAAACTATGATTGCACCCTTTATTTTGATGATCATAAGAACTTAAATATTAATATGATAGATTAAGTACTTTAAATGGCCATTTGAAATAACTATTAAATAATTGATTATTATGAATTTAATGGTGTTATTTGATTTTGAAATGAAAGTATTTATATGTTATCGACCTAACCGGGTATTAATAATTTTATGAGAATGTGGATGAGTTATGTAGGTACTCGGGGTGCAACAAAAGGTGGACTTGACAACCCATTCCGAGAAAGAACCTTAATTTAGTAGCCTAGTTTGATTAGCTGGTAATCAAGTCACTCCAGTTTGCTCATACGTTACATGTATAAAAAGAAAAATAATAAGGGAGAGCCATATAGAAAAAATAAAAGAAACAAATAAAACACAAGAATTTGCAAGAAATTATAAATTAAACAAATAAATAAATAAAACAAAACAAAGAGAGGTATAAAAAGAAAAATAAAAAAAGGGAGAGCCATATAGAAAAAAAAGAAAGAAAAAATAAAAGCAAACAAAACGAGCTCGCATTGGGAGTGGAGATTTAGTGCCTACACAGGACACTTGAGACAACTTGCATCAAAGAGGAGAGGGGTGCCCAAATGAGGAAAGGACTGCATAGTGAGGGAGGTATGGCGTCCATGTAGAAGAAGAGCCTAGAAGGTCAAAAACCTGGGAAAATGGTCAGGAAAAAATCACCTTAAAAAACCCTACGACCTCCCTCTTTCAAACACAAAAGACTATTGCAAGAAAAGGAAATCTGAGGTGTGGAGAGGAAAATAGAGGCGAGGGAAGCCAGGTGTAACACAACTACATACAAGTGCTCATACATTACATGTATTTCTCCCCTTTTTGCTAAGTTTTTCAAGAGAAATCTATGAGTTTCTTACATTTGCAACTAATTAGGGTCCCTTTATGGTTCAAAAGGAGTGAGTGAATGAATTAACTCTGATTTTCTGCATAAAAGAAGCTATGGAATAATAAACAAGGAATCCTATGTCTCAGTTTTGAATTATTTTGCCCTGTTGGTTTAGAAAACTTTTATAGCCTTTCCAACTGCAAGAATGTGCCTTGAAAAAGAAGAAGAAACAAACAAACAAAGAAAGAAACCGTTAAATTTAGTGTACATAAAATAGTGGCTTCACCACATTTGATGCATTAGAGTTAGTAGGAAAAATAAAGGGCATTTAGAAACTTGATATATGTGTCTCTTCATTCAGCTGTAGCATTCAAAAAAATAAAATCATAAACTCTAGTCATGCCAACCAATCAACTGCAGGTCATTTTTAGTGATAGACAACAACAAAATATTTAGTTTTGGTCATATGAAAATCAGCACATTCAGCCATTAGCAATTTAATTAGTTGATGGCAGCTGTACCTATGGTATACCTTGTAGGGGAATGAACCATCATGCCTCTGCCACCTGATATCCTCGGCTAGGAGAAAATACTCATTAAAAGTGATATATATGTTAGGTATTATTACTTGTGGTAATTATTCTTACCTTTGGTGTAAGGTAGAGCTAGGAAAACAAGGTCATTAAGAGAATGCAATGGATTAAGAAGATGGGAAAAGCTTGATTAGAGCACTGAAATTTAAGGAATGCAACACATAAATTCTTTACAAACTGTCACAAAGACATCATAGGTTGCTTTGCAGTAAGTGTATAATTCAAAAACTCAAGCAATATTAGCTGGAAAAATGTTTCCTAGTAACCCCATGGTCATGAGGCTTGTAGCAATACATAGATAATATAAACAATAACATCACATAGCATAATCATCAGCCATGCTCAAGAATTTCAAATAAATTTGGAATAGCTTTTCCACTAGAGTAGTCATTATGGATTACGATTCTTGTCCCACACCACAAAGTGAAGGCATAAGTTACCCATGACAAACCAACCTTGTTAGTTGAATAATACCATGAAAACCTTGGAAACCCCATTTTTCCCATTGTAGGAAAGTTCTTGTGTTTATTAATAAGCCAAAGGCAACATATTGATAAGTTTTAGTCAAATCCATGATTAATCTTATGCAAGGAAAAATTGGCATTAAGAATAGAAACAAAGAAGGAAAACTTTGCTCAGAGCCATAGCACAACTAATTTGTTAGCTAGCAGAAGTTAATAAATATAAACAAAAAGAATATGAGGATGCACATGCTCCCCCTTCCCTTCCAATTAAATAGAAACTCAACACATTGCCAAGACTTTAGTTATGACATTGATTGCTAGCCTGTATTCCCACATGGTTTACACCCCTTTACTTGTAACTGTTGTAGATTCCCCTTCCAAGATGGGACTTGGCTACCTTGGATACCAAATGTGACTAACCCAAAGAAGACCCATGAGTGAACCACCTGGATGTATGAGCAGTGATAGGCAGTCATTGGATCGTGCCAATGACCGATGTCTGGGCTATTGCTAGGGACTAGCCAACATTCACCTGTTTCACGAAGGTGAAAGGGCTATGGGCTACCCTGGTTATAGTACGACTATAGCAATTACACAAATAGGGACCCATCCGTGTAGGTAACGGTAATTTGGGGCTAATCACTATATTTATGGGGTTCACTGGCTGTCACTGGTAAGCACAGAAGTGATCGATGCCAAGTTTTACCCAACTTATGGTAGGTTCACTACTTGGGAATTCTCTAAGACCCTTGGGACAGAGGATGGACCCACGGTGTAGTATGGGACGCACTGAGTCCTCTACACGGTTGACCAATACCCATACCACCATCGCACCTAGCGCAAAAGACCAAGGAATGAGTTGGACCCTCGGTGTAGTGCGCAATGCACCATCATTCCTTTCTATGGGATGCTCTAGATGGGATAGTGGTGAGTCTTCCCCCCCTATTCATTTACCTATCATACCCACACTTGTACCGAACCTGTTGTGATGAGGCTAGACCCATGGTGTAGTATGGGATGCACTGAGGCCTCTTCACAGCTGAGCTTAGACCTTGTTAGTTATCTTCATGACCACAACCATAACAAATGCAGGTTTGTCCTGGAATAGCTTGTTGGGTCCACTTGGTTGGGGTGGACTGGGCTGTGGTTCACATGGTTGGGTGTGTTGCACCCCTCGAGGAAGTAAAAGCCATGTCATTTATCCATTTTGGCACCTACTTATGCCAGGTAATCTAAAACAAGATCCTTTCTTTGATTTCTTGACATCTTAATTGTGTAAACTTAACTAGATTGTTGCTATTGATTTGTAAAATTGGCAGTGCTTCTATGTGAAATTGTATTGTTTTGAAAAAAAAAAATTGCTCTCATGGCTGGATTTTACAAAAATATGCTATCATTATCTAAAAGAAAAAATCTTCACACTTCTATAGGATAAATATTTACTTTAACAAATTCTATATAACATTTAGAAGTCACAACTATAGCAGGCCTGCTTTTATTAAAATTTTCACTATTATGTTACATTCTCATAAACATCAAAAGTGATACCACCCTATGTGTCCATTGAGTACATGTGGTAAAATCGATCTTAATAGTTAGATGGATGAAAAGGAGACACCATTTGCTTGGGTGCAAATACTTCCTCCCCATTAAAATGATTAAGCAATATTCTCTATGAATGAGTCCTAAAAGAAATTGTATTAATTTAGTGAGAAGAAAAACTAGCAAAGCCATAAAACAAACCGTAAGAACTAGTATTTATCCAACAAACTTTGAACAAGTGTGAAAATTTACACAACTTTAGTGAACACCACAAATTTCTCATTTTTTTGTAAAGTGAAACAAGTTGCATAATTACATGGAAGAAACCGCAATATCTAATATGATTAAATAAAACATATTAATAAAGATGTCATCATTAGCTTATAAAAAGCCTCCTCATACTTCTACAAGATAGATATTTACTTAAAACATTTCTATATAAAATTTAGACTAAAGTCACAACTATAGCAGTGCCGCTCATATTAAATTTTTCACTATCATGACACCTTCTCATAATAGAAAAAATAATACCACCCTAAGTGTCAATTTACTTGTAATAAAATCCAGCTTAATAGTTAGATGGATGACAAGGACATGACATTTGCTTGGGTGCAAATATTGCCTCCCCATTAAAATGATTGAATAATATTCTATGAGAACAAATTGTAGAAAAAGATTGTATTAATTTTGTGGTAAGGAAAATCAGGAAAGCTATAAAACAAATGGTAGGAAATAGTCTTTATCCAATAGACTTTAAACAAGTGTAAATTTTCTTATAACTTTAATAAACATCACAAATTTCTCAAATATTTATAAAGTAAAACAAGTTATATAATTAACTGAAAGAAATCACAATATCTATGATTAAATAAAACATATTAACAAAAATATTATCATTATCTTAAATAAAGCGTCTAAAAAGGAAATTTTTGTATCGACACAAAAAAGTCACAATTATAGAGGCCCACTTTTTATTGAAATTTTTCACTATAATGATACCTTCTCATAAACACCGAATGTATTGATTGACATACAATAAAACCCATCTTAAGGGTTAGATGGATGATAAAGACAACATTTAATTGGATGTAAAGCCTTATCCAGCAGACTTTGAACAAGTATGTAAATTTATGTAACCTTAGTGAACACCACAAGTTCGTAGAAAATCGAATGGAGGAGATTTCTCCCCACTTTCACCAACGCAGAAAAATAAAATTATAAATCAGCTTTAGTTTCTATTATTTTCACAGAAGAAAGCAAGTAGTTTGGAGGAACAGAGAACTGCTAGTGCAATCTGCTCTGAAGATGGTGATGATATGGGTCTTGCTGTTACTGTTATTAGTAGTGATGCCCTGCTCGTCTGCATGTTATGCAGATGAAAGAAATTCCTTGTTAGGTTTCAAAAAGGGTCTTAACTTCAATTCCTCTCATTACAAACTGCAATCGTGGAAGGGATTTAACTGTTGTGCGTGGGTAGGAGTCAGCTGCCACCCAATCACTGCCCACGTCATTTCCTTAGATCTTAGTCTTCACTCCCTCAATGCCTCGTGGAATCCTCATGAATTCATCATGCCATGGCCATTAATGTCGTGGAGGGAACTTCGTGGGGAACTATTCCAACTACGGCATCTGGAGCGCTTGAACTTGAGTGAGAATGCCTTCTTCCCTTCTCTTGCCATCCCTTCACAGTTTTACAAGCTCGGCAATTTGAGGTATTTAAGCTTGTACCATTCTAACTTTATTGGTCAGATTCCAAGAGAGACTGGTAACATGTCCAGCTTAATATATCTTGATCTGTGTTTTAACTCATTGAATGGTACTATTCCAAAATCTTTGGGTAAGATGTCAAAGCTCACATACCTTGGCCTCCATTCTAATTTTTTGAGTGGCACCATCCCAACATCTTTGGGTAAGTTGTCAAAGCTCACATATCTTGATCTGAAATTTAACTCTTTGAATGGCACCATTCCAACAATTTTGGGTAAGTTGTCAAAGCTCACATATCTTGATCTGGGTTTTAACTCTATGAGTGGCAACATCCCAACATCTTTGGGTAAGCTATCGAAGCTCATATATCTTGATCTGTGTTCTAACTCTTTGAGTGGCACCATCCCAACATTTTTGGGTAAGTTGTCAAAGCTCGCATATCTTGACCTCAATCATAACTCTTTGAGTGGTACCATCCCAATATCTTTGGGTAAATTGTCAAAGCTTACTAATCTTTACCTAAATTCTAACTCTTTGAATGGTACCATCCCAACATCTTTGTGTAAGTTGTCAAAACTCACATATCTTTACCTAAGTTTTAACTCTTTGAATGGTACAATCCCAACCTGCTTGGTTAACCTCACCAAACTCATAGTTTTTGATCTTAGCTTCAACCAATTAAGCAGAACTTACACACTTTCTCTTTTTGATCAAATCCCCAATATTCAAGAATTGTATCTTTCAGGGAATATGTTGACTGTAAAAGTGAATGCCCCTTTTATTCCCAAGTTTCAACTTGAAGCCATAGGTTTGGAATCTTGTAATATACAAGGGGATTTTCCAAATTTCATTTCAACTCAATACTCCTTAGGCTTTCTAGGTTTGGCTCAAAACTCACTCAGTGGAAATATTCATGATTGGATATGGGATTCTATGCCCCTTTATTTTGTCAACCTCTCTTATAACCAATTTGTAGGTAATTTACCTACCAAGCTGCTTGTATTTGAACATAGTTCTAAATACAATTTGGTTATTGACTTGAGTAATAATAAGTTACGAGGAAATATTCCCCTTTCTCTACATAATGTGAGCTTCTTGGATCTTTCAAAAAATCTATTTGATGGGCGCATACCACATTCTATCTATGAATCAAGTAATTTGCATGTTTTAGACTTATCAAATAACAGGCTTAGTGGTAAGATTCCCCAGAGTTTAGACCAATGCTTCGAGTTGTCAATGCTAGGTCTAGAAAATAATAATTTCAAGGGCACAATTCCAAATATATTTGGGAAGATGACTTCTCTAGAAACATTGAAATTAGGTCTCAATGGGCTAAAAGGGAACATACCATCATCACTTGTAAATTGCAGCTCTTTGGAAATCCTAGATCTAAGGAATAACAATATTCATGGGGGCATTCCTACTTGGATTGAAAGCTTGAAAAGTCTTCGCATCCTAATACTAAAATCCAACAAGTTTGTTGGAAAGATACCCATAGAATTATCAAACTTACACAATCTTCAGATATTGGATATGTCAAGCAACAAAATTTCAGGCATTATTCCAAATGGCTTTATGAACTTGAGTGCAATGAAAAATGAGACAGAAAACACATAAATTCTTGAATTGAATAGTACAAATATTGGTAGGACATATATAGATAGCATAACCATTAGGAACAAAGGACAAGATATGAACTATAATAGAATTTTGAGATTAGTAAAATGTCTTGATCTATCAGACAACAATTTATCTGGTAAAATACCTTGGGATATTGGATCCCTCAAAGGATTGATAATTCTCAATGTTTCAAGAAATTATTTCAGAGGTAAGATTCCAAAATCCTTGGGAAGCATGGTACAACTACAATCA
>VDFB02385113.1:0-42044 GCA_007258455.2 Sequoia sempervirens | reverse complement strand
TTGTCTTAAATCGCATTATAAGTCTAGACATTGCATATTCTATTCCCAAAAATCCAAAAACATTCGTCATCCTAGTCGTCATTTTGAACTTAGACCTTGCATAGTGTCATCATTGCATTTAGTTGTCATTTTCATTTGAGCAATCTCATTTATGGTGGAAACTAGACTCCAAAAACAACAACGAAAAATGGAAAACTTTTGAAAAGACCTCACTTCCACTGTTAACAATCCCACATACGACCCAAATTGGACTTTCGATGATCCATTTGGCAATACAAACAATCAATCTCTCACGACGATACTACCCTCATCAAACAACCCATTTGAACCATTCTTGCGAAAAGATGAATATGGTCACATACTTGAGGAAAACCTAGAGATAGCGACACAAGATCCTGAGGCATCTCAATTTGTCAAAAAAATGGTCCTATATGATAGAGACGGATACATAGCTATACTCCTAAGTCTAGGAGCTAAGTTACCACAAGGATTCGACATTGACACGTTAAAACCTACACCTCCCGACCCTAATATCCACAACGCACATAACATTTCAAACAATGGTCACTTCCAAACACTACAAGCAATACTTTCTTTGACACCACAACGGTAGTGCATGCCACCTCCAAAACAATAAATACTACATCCATTGGAGGATCACAATTGGCTACAATATCCACCACATCCATGACACAATCACAATTGGCTGGAACCACCTTTGGCTCCTTGGCAATGAGGGTAAATTATTCAAACCCTCTAAATACCACAACAGTAAATACGATGGGGGCATCATCAAGTCACAACAATCCCCCCTTGACAGCTACATCTACTACCACAAGCACACCTTTGACATATCTGCTCAGTGGTATCTCACAAAATCCTTTGGGAGGAGGCAAATGATGTTTCTTTATCCAAGGACAACAACAAAACGTTAACACGACAACACAATCACATGTCATTGCCTCCCAAGGTACAAATAGAAATGTTCCCCTTGTGCAAACCCAACAATTTGCACAAGGTGGCCAAATAACACAACCCATGGCATCACTAACACATCATAATGTCCATGGTCATCATATTCCTTAGGTAATGACACACATGGTTGGGGGACACATCCCAACATACTCATCTCACGTTCATACTCACCAACATACACCAAACCCTAACTTCCAGTACCAGCAACATGCCAATCCGCACATATCATACATGTCACAACAATCCATACCGCCACAGTACACCAATACTTATGCACAAAAAATAGGAACCTATGGTGTACCAAGCAATACAATGTACGAAAACACAAATGACCCTGTTATGGATGCCTTCCAAACAAGATTGATGGGTTTAGAAAAAAATATCCAAAACATATACAGTTCGGGGAAGAAATCAAAAATGTCATATGATCTAAATGTATACCCATTCAACATGACCTTATACATGCCTCCATTTCCTCCGGGATATGTGTCACCCAATTTCACAAAATACAAAGGCAAGACAAACCCCATTGAACATGTTCGCAAATTTGCAACCAATTGTATGGACATTGCCTATGAACAAACATACTTGATGAGACTTTTTTCTAAAATTTTGGCGGGTCATGCCCTTGAATGGTTTTCCACACAAAAGGATATCCAGACATGGGATGAGCTTAAACAAAAATTCATAAAAATTATGTGTACAACATCGACATGGATACCTCTATCACTAGCTTGTGCACTCTCACGCAAGAGGATGCTAGGGAGACGTTTATCCCATTCTTTCAAAAATGGAGAAGCCTTGCTAGTCGGTGTCACATTGACATCCCCGAAAGGGAGAAAGTCGACATGTTTGTCCAAACACTTCTGGGGCCTCTAAAGTATGCA
Source organism: Sequoia sempervirens (assembly GCA_007258455.2). Taxonomy (NCBI): domain Eukaryota; kingdom Viridiplantae; phylum Streptophyta; class Pinopsida; order Cupressales; family Cupressaceae; genus Sequoia; species Sequoia sempervirens. The sequence goes on along the minus strand of VDFB02385113.1, from coordinate 40,182 downwards.
TTGCAAGTACATTGTTGCATAAACTTCATAGACTTAGTTGAAAAAGGGGTCCAGATTGAGAAAGCCCTTATCGCAAAGGGAGAACTAAGATATGGTCCCAAAAACACAAATTTCAACCCAACCACTGACAAGAATAAATACTGGGTAAAAAATAAACACGTTACAAATGACAGTGTTGTTGACGCCAAGACTATAAACATTGTGGGTTTGGTACTGGCCCTAAAAGGGATTCAACAATAGAATAAACCAACAACATCGACACCCCCTACTAATGTCCCTTCAAATAATCAGAATGGTCAAAATAATCAGGGACGATACCATCAAACAAGACAATTTCCTAGGGGTCACACATACACTTCTTTGGGAGAACCCATTGAAGAATTCCTTAAGAAATGTCTCCAAAATGGGGTCATCATACTTCAAGAACCAAAACTGTATGACCCAAGACAATTCAAACCAGCATGGTGGAATGATAATGCATTTTGCGAGTACCATCGAGCAAAAAGACATACAACCTCTAACCTTCGACAGTTGAAAAATATAATACACGATCTTATTGAAAGTCACATCATTGAAGTAGGTGGATCACAATTCACTTCCAATTCAGATCATACTATCCATAAGAATCCACTGCAGGACCATGGTTCTCATAAGGCCTCCACTTCAGGTCCATAGATGAACAATAATCAAGCTAACTTCGCTCGAGCCAAGTATGATTATTCTGGTGGACTAATTATAAATAATGTTTGAACTGATGACGAATACGTCAATACCATTACCGTCAAGAGAGCACCCCAATGTAACACTACTACTCGAAGTGGCAAGGTCACTATAGCTGGTCCACCTCCTGTTAGACAAGCTAAAATCACCATACCTGGCCCATCTGCTAAACAGTCAAACTTGTCTCGACCACAAAGCAGTGGCAACCCAAAAGTCAGTTCAACCTTATCGACCAGCTAGGCAAGACCCTCGTGCAAATATCTATACTTGAGCTGCTTTGTTTATCTCCCGCACACAAAGATATCCTAGATAAAACTCTGCAAGAGTCGTCGGTCCCCAAGGACATTGATGTCAATAAATTTGAAACCATGGTGGGATACCTCACTACGCCTCACCACGCCACCTTCTCGAATCAAGACTACTCATCAGCTAAAACCAACCATAATGATGCATTGCACATAGAAACTTTTGTCCACAAGCACAAAGTTAGATGGGTTTTAGTAGATGGCGGAGCAAGATTGAACATATGCTCCCTCAAACTGGTTAAGGCTCTAGGGTTCTCTGATGCATGTGTAGACCCGACAAAGAGTATAGTGATCAAAGCATACGATGATGAAGAATGCTCTTCACATGGTGTTATCTCTCTCCCTCTTAAAGTAGGACTGGTCATTGTGGACACAACCTGCCAGGTCCTGGATTTGGAACTACCATATAACATCTTGCTCGGTCGTCCATGGATTCATGCCTTAAAATTCGTTCCATCCACATATCACCAATGCCTAAAGTTTCCATTTGACGGCATAGAAATAAACATATACAGAGACCCCGACCCCTTCCAATATTGTACCAACCTAAGGGATATTTCTGAAAACTGAGTGCTTATTAACTGAGAAGCACCTGGATCCTCATCATCCAAATACATTGGCCCATCCACTCTCACATCATCTTCCACATCCACTCCATCCACGTCTTCCACCACACCACCACCTCCAACAAACCCTAAGGCTGAATCCACTGTCAAAATCCAAGACCTCAGCTATGAAGAGTTCAAACTACATACAACATATAGCATAACAACAATACCCAAGTCTCCAAAGATATATGGTCAGCCATGTTTCAGAATGGAACCCAGAGAAACTTTCAATGTTCCATCGAAAATAGTTTTCATTAAATGGGGAGACATGAGTAATGAAGACCTTGCTGACATCACAGGATGGATCTATAAGGATACTATTGCACTACCCCCATTACCAGTTCAAAAATATGGCAAAGGTTATGACATCATGAAGGCTAAAGGCTACGATGGTACTAGTGGCCTAGGAAGAAATAAAACTGGCCGAAGGGAACCCATAGAACCTTTCCAAATTCCAAAGTATCTCGGATTAGGGTTTGGATCACCCAACAATGACGATCGACATACCATTGGACTTTTAAGTGAGTGAGTACATGCTTCAAAAAGTGTCGAGACCACTAAGGAAACCCTCACCAAAACTGACTCCCAAGAATGGGAATTTGGCTCAAAACGATCCCTAAGTGACTATTGTCTTCATGATTTGTTTGTTGAACCAGGGTAACTGACCTCTGAACAACGATTTTGGAAAACATTCAAAATTGAACAGGCACCAAATAGTCAAATTCCCATTACCACTTCCCATGACATACAACACCCATCATATGAACCCCTTCAGTCCAATCCATTGGAAGTATCAGATGACACTAACAACCAGGGCTCTAAAGCTTTCACCCCTTATTTTGACAACTAATATGACACTAGTGAAGGGGAATATTGGATAGAGTACGATGTAGAGTTGGATGATAATAATCTCATCTACAACATCACTGAATCCATCTGCATGCTGTCTATATCCTCACCTCAATTCACCAACATTGACGATGGCATTGCCTTAGTTTACCCTAAGCTAGTCAATTGGGACCAACAAGGACCGCCAGTCCTGGACACATTTCAGAATGATGAGGCAATTGTTGAATTTATGGGATTACATGAAGGCATACCCAGTGGGGACTACAAGTCAGGATTCACCATTTATTTAGACTACACGACATACTTCGGCGAGACTACTCCGTCCTCTAGTCACAAAAGTAAAAATAAAAATAAAATAAAAAATGAAACGTCTCTAGGTGAAAACTGAAAGGAACCTTTTGACGATAAAATAGTAAAAACAGAGGACGTATTTGTGGGTGAAAATATCTCTGAGGTGCCCAAAGATGGAGGACTGGACTTTCTCCCTGTGCAATAGGAGAAATCAGCTATGCTTATTGAAGACACAATAAAGGATAACATATCAACTACAGAAGATCCCAAGATGGTCCTCTTTGCTTCATCATTGACTGAAGAAGAGAGATCAAAATTTCATAAATTCTTTGCAGAACGAAAAATCAACTTCACATGGTCCTATGCGGACATGCCAGAATTGGACCCAGAATTGGTTCTACACCATCTGCCACTACTACCTAATGTCAAACTAGTCAAGAAGAAGTTACGCAAAATGCACCCTCAAGTTGCTCTATTGGTCAAGGCCGAGTTAAAGAAATTGCTAGACACTGGATTCATACGGTCTATTGACTATGCCAAATGGATATCTAACCTGGTGCCAGTAACAAAGCCAAATGGGCTGATCCGCATTTGTATAGATTTTTGAGACCTAAATAAAGCATGCCCAAAGGATGACTTTCCTTTGCCAAACATTGACATTATAGTTGACCTCACTGTAGGATATGAGATGCTATCCCTCATGGATGGTTTCTCCAGCTATAATCAAATTCACATTGCTCCTAAAGACTAGCACAAAATGACATTTACTTGCCCATGGGGTACATACTGTTGGAATGTCATGCCATTCGGTCTCAAAAATGCAGGTGCCACATACCAAAGGGCAATGACCATGATCTTCCATGAAATGATGCACAAAATAATGGAATATTATGTAGATGACCTATTGGCCAAATCAGTAACTAGGAAAGATCATTTGAAGGTACTCGACACAATTTTCAAGAGACTTGAAGAGTACAAAGTCTGGCTAAATCCTAAGAAGTGTGTTTTCGAGGTCACATCAGGTAAGGGATACATAGTTTCCCAAAGAGGCATAGAGGTCAATTCGGCAAAGGTCAAAGCCATCATAGACATGCCTCCACCCATAGGAATCAGTGAACTTAGAACTCTACAAGGCAGGGTACAATCTATTCAGCGTTTCATAGCCCAATTGGTAGATAAGTGTCACCCATTCCAATATCTGTTGCGCAAGGGTATCCCCTTTGTATGGATAGATAAATGTCAAGAATCCTTTCAACAAATCAAAGATTACCTACTGTCAACACTAGTCCTCATGCCTCCCATTCATGGAAATCCATTGATCCTATACATCTCGATAACTAGTTCAGCACTGGGGGCATTACTAGCACAAAACGACCAAGAAGAAAAAAAAGAGCTATATATTACATCAATCAGACATTGGTCGGGTATGAACTGAACTACACACCAATTGAACGAGCTTTCCTAGCTGTGGTCTTTGTAGCACAAAAGCTAAGACATTACATGTTGAGTCATCAGACACAACTAGTAGCAAAGATTGACCCACTGAAATATTTTCTAAGTCGGGCAGCATTAACAGGACGTTTGGAAAAATGGGTCATGATTCTGAGTGAATATGACATTCATTATGTTGAAAGAAAGGCTATTAAAGGACAAGCCATAGCAGACCAACTAGCAAATGCACCTTTGTAGAGTGATCACCCGTTAGTGGCAGATTTTCCAGATGAGTTGATATTCCACACGGAACCTAAGGTAGCTTGGCGACACAAACCATGGCTCGGGGGTAGGAATCATGTTCATCACCTTGCAAGGAGACTCCATTCCTAAGTCTTTCCGCATCACCTTCCCATGCACAAAAAATGTGGCAGAATATGAGGCATTAGTTACAGGACTAAGAATGGCGATAAAATGGAAGATTAGAGCACTACATGTCTACGGGGATTCTTAGCTTGTCATCAACCAGGTTAATGATGACTATGACACAAAGGATGAGAATTTGATGCCTTACAAATGGATGGTTGATAGTTTCCACACATACTTTCATATGGTAACTTTTTGAACAAATTCCAAGAGCCCAGAACAAAGCAGCCAATGCTATGGCTACAATAGGCTCTCTCCTTGACATACCAAGCAATTTGCCTCAATTGGAATTCCTAATAGAGCAATTATTGGTCCCTGTCTATGACATTCCAGAGTCAGAGATGGTTTGTGAACTTGTTGGTCCCAACTCTCCCTGGTATCAGGATATTTATGACTACCTGAAATCCCAAACCCTTCCACAAAACTTGTCCAATAACCAAAGGAAGTCCTTCATCCAAAAATCCGCAAGGTATGCCATCGTCAGTGACACCCTTTACTGCCATAGCTTTGATGACACCCTCCTTAGATGTCTCAACACCAACGAAGCACATGCGACCTTACGCGAAGTACACAACAGTATATGCGGATCTCATTTGAGTGGTCCTACTCTAGACAAGAAAGTAACAAGACTTGGGTATTATTGGCTAACTATTGAAAAGGATGCAATAGAATATGTCAGGACTTGTCACAAATGTTAGATTCATAGTGATTTGACCCATGCTCCAGCACAGGAACTTCAGCCGATCACTTCTCCTTGGCCCTTCGCTCAATGGGGACTCGACCTCATGGGTAAGATTCATCTGACCTCGTCCAACGGCCACAAATTTATCATCACCACCACTGAGTATTTTATGAAGTGGATCGAAGCCATACCTTTGACATACATAACTAGCAAGCAAATATCCAAGTTCATTATTAACTACATCATTTATCGGTATGGCCTTCCGCAATCTATCATCACTGACAATGGACGTTCATTTAAAAACCAAGACATATGTGAGTTATGTGAGTGATTTTACATCCAACACCATTTTTCATCTCCATACTACCCACAAGGAAACAGTCAAGCTGAGGCGTCAAATAAAACCATTGTCAAAATCCTCAAAAAGACTGTCAATGACGCTGGCCGTGACTGGCACATACAACTCAACCCTGCTCTGTGGGCTTACCGAACTAGCATTTGTACACCTACAAGAGCCACTCCATTTTCCCTAGTCTTTGGCGCTGAGGCCATCTTTCCCATTAAGGTTGAGATTCCTTCATTACGAGTCTCCCTAAAGGGTTTAACTGATGAAGAAGAGTATAGACAATCACGCTTGCACAAGCTGGAAATGCTAGAAGAAAGAAGGAAAAATTCACTGAACCATCTTCAAGCATATCAGAACCATCTTTGTCATAGCTACAATAAGAAGGTTATGGTCAAGAAGTTTGACATTGGTGACCTAGTTCTCATGCAGAACCCTAAGAACCAAACTGACAGAGAAAATCCAGGAAAGTTTGAACCAAATTGGTTGGGTCCCTACATTATCATATCTTATTTTAGTTCTGGAGCTTATCAGCTAGCCACGCCAGATGGAGAACAATTGATAGAGCCCATCAATAGTTTACATCTCTGAAGGTTCTACACACAGCATCGGGGGATCAAGCTAAAAATCGTAAAATACAAAAAAAATGAAAAAATGATAAAAAAATTGTTTCCTTGATGAAAACCTGGCAAATAGGCATCTTGGTGACACCAAAAAAATCAAAAAGTCAAGAAAATAGCAAAGAGAAAAATTTCGTCCAATAGTGAAAACTTGGTAAACAGGGGCCATGCGTAATCAATCATTGCTCTGCCATCCACTATCACTTTGTCTGCCTTGGCCTAGGATGAAAGGTATTTTCGTCATTATCATGCATATCACCACCATACCACCCTACCTGTCATAGTGGATAAATGATTGACATCAAGTCTTGACGACTGTCCATCTAGTACACCAGCAGCATCCCCTACATGTCCCTTAAAAATGGCTAAGTCTTGGACCTGACTGGGGGAAAAAAGTTTATCATGTAAATGCAGTGGATGTCACACATGATCTCGGAAATTCGTAAAATGTCCTAAAAAAGACCAAAAACATTATAAAATGTCCTAAAAAAGACCAAAAACATCATAAAATGTCCTGAAAAAAGACCAAACACATCATAAAATGTCCTGAAAAAAGACCTAAAAACCATAAAATGTCCTGAAGAAAACCACAACAAAACATTAGACTACTCAAAAAATGCAAACACAAGTTCATCTCTTGTCAAAGTCAATCATCTCAATCAGTCTTTGTCATTTATTTGAACTACGTTGTCTCTGTGCACTTGCTACGTAGGCAAGACTCACATTTGAGTCCCCGAGACATTAGGTCAGTCCATTTAGGTTTGTCAAAATAAAATCATGGCACAATCTTTGGTCATCGATACAAAGTCATTGGTCGTGTTGAACTACGAGGTCTCTGAGTGTATGACGTAGACAAGGCCATCTGTTGATGAGCCCCCGAGGCCGCACTAGGTCAATCCATTAGGGTTCATGGCATTACATTGGCACACACGTCAAAAAGTCTTCAAGACAAAGCAAGTCATTCCTAAACTCATAAAACTCATAACGTAAATTATGGAAATCAGTTACTGCAGCATGAAAATCTCATCAACAAGTCAATCATATCATCATGACAATACTGGCATATAGTCAAACACAAGTCAAACTTAGTCAAAAAAAGTCAAATCATCATAACCTGTCAAACTGTCAACTTTAGGTTAACCTTCAGATGTGTCCTTCTAAAAGATAACCTCTGTCATTCATGCCTTAGGATGTGTCCTTCCTAGGCATCGTCATTGTCATTCGACATTTTGAGGGATCCTCTCGACATCTAAGGATCACTCCTCTTGACATCAGTATTTTTCAGATGTGTCCTTCTAAAGAACCAACTGTGTCATTCATGCCTCAGGATGCGTTCTTCCTAGGCATCATCATCATCACCGTCACATGACATTTAGAGATCAATCCTCTTGGCATTAACATTATTCAGGATGTGTCCTTCCTAAATTTGGAAATTTTTGACATTTGTGATTTGAGCTTCATCAAAGCTTTAACACTCTGGCATCTCATCATCATCAAACCTGACATCTTGACATCAGAACAATGGATATCTAGACGCACTTGGAAAACACTTGACAATTGTCTTTTGGTTTTTTATCATGTTATTAGTTTTTCAGCGAGATCCCACTAAATAGGATTTAGAGAAGCAGCGACATATCATGACTATTGACACGCATGACTACTAGTTTCTCAGCGAGGTCCTGATTCTGGGATTTAGAAAAACAATGACATATCATGGTAAGGGCTCTATTTTTGTATTTTGACAATCATGCCGCTAGTTTCTCAAGGATGTCATAGAAACAAGATTTAGAGAAGCAATGACATTTCATGAATTGTCCTTGTCTTTTTTTGCTTATGGTTGATTATGACAAAAAAACTGGGGCAATCACACTCTTAGTATGAGTCATGATCATCCTGGTTTGCGACTGCTTGTCTTACGTGATGGTACAACCTTGCACACCTTGATCTATGTCATATCATGGTGTTTGTTGGCCATTACAATAGTCTGAACAATGATTATTAAGAGCAATAAATATTAAAGTCCTACAATAAATCTTTGAAGGATTTGATCAAAGTCTAGGAGCTAGCATGCATCTTCTTCAGTGTGGTCATCTTCTTTTCTTTAGTTTGGTTATCTTCTCTTCTTTAGTCTGGTCATCTTCTCTTGTCCATCTCACGATGATATCCTGTGACATCCAAAAACATAAGTGCATCCATGATCATATAAACATTAAATCATATTCATAATCACAAACATTGCATTAACATTATCATCAACAATGCATCTATTTACTAAATACATTATGCACATCATTATCCTCATCATCTCATATAAGTAAGCATTGCATCATCATGACATCAAAATTATAAATAAGCATCATAGGACATACATGATACATCATAAATCAACATCATACATCACATATATCATAATGCATTAAATCAAGGAACATCACATAACACACATGTAGGTCGCATCAAAATTGCATCATCATATAATATCATCTCAAAAAGGTACAATGTCACAGGATAAAGTCAAGAGATATCCCAAAAATGGAGCTCACAAGCTCAATGATATATACATAGTGTGTCATAATAACAAAAATTCCCTTAGGGTAGAATCTCATCATCCCCTCATGGTGAAGAATGTGGCAGCTGCAACTCTGAAACTGGCACTGAAACAATAGGCGGACCTGTGGCAACCTCTACCTGTGCCACTAATGGAATTGAGAATGAAGGCATCATCTCTACAGTAATGGACACCTGTGATGTTAATGCTACCTAACTCTGAGAGGTAGATGGATCGACCACTGGTGGTTGTCCCTGTACCGACCTCCGCACTAAACTAGTCGACTCATGACTGTGACCTGAATGGTGACTCAGGGTGTGCCGGTGTGAGTGATGTGACTTGTGCCCTGATGTGTGCCTTGTCAAGGTAGACCCTCTGGCACTCGTATGACTCCTGCTACCACTGGCACTGCCTGATCTATGGCCACTACCTCTCCTTGATTGTGACCGTGACAAGGTAGGATCTTGTCACTCCGGTGACACTGCCTGCTCATACAATGTCTTGTACTGTCCCAATCTCGTGCTCACCCTAGCCAACTCGTGAGCCATATCCCCTACAGGCCCTGTACATAATGTTGGAAACTATGTACACCACTGAGCTGAGTCTTGCTGGTGGATCACTACCTGATCCCGCTCTACCTAGGCTACCTCTAACTCAGACTGTAATGATCCGACCTGGGCCATGCTGTCATCCAGTCTCTACTGTAAATCAGCCACCCTCTAATCTGTCGTGGCATCCTGGGGAAATCCTGAGGAGGACGGTATCTCCTCCTCTCCCTCCACCATCTACCATCTGAGGAGTCTCTCAGCCTCATCCATGGCATCATCCTCGTCATCATCATCATCCACCACATCCTCCTCCTGTCTCTCCTCCTCGGCCACCTCCTCCTCCTATCCCCCCACCTCCACCTCCTCCTCCTATCTCTCCTCACCCTCTCCCTCCTATCCGGGCTACTCCTCTCTATCCCCCTCCTCACCCACTTCAGGGATAGCATCAAATGCTACCCTCGCCACATGCTGTCGCACTTTGCGACCCTATCTCTGACCATCTCTCCTCCTCCGACGACCATCTCCCCCATCATCCCCATCATCTTCGTCATCTCCCCCCAGCTCTGTCTCTACCTCCATCCCTGCCTCTGCCCTGGCCTCCATCTCTCCCTCTTCCTCTGCCCCTGCCACCTCACCTGACCCTCGACACATGAGGTATCACTAACCGTCTGTCCACTGGTGTTGGCCCATCCAGATCTGTCAATGGCACTGGTCTGTGTGCCTGCCACCATAGGTCATAATCTACTGTAGTCCCGAGATCGGTTGCTCCACCCCTCCATCCCCATGCCTGGGCTCCTAGCCCATCAATCTGCTACTCCGCGAAGGCCACTGGGATGGTTGGTCCCCAAGCGTACTCTCTGGATGACCAGGCATACTCGACTGTCCCTGCAGGTACACCCTGCTGCTCTCTGAACTGTCTAAGGATGTGCTATAGCAAATACATCTTGATAATCAGTGAGGTCTGCACGGTCCTCCCAATCAAATATTTGTACTATCTACAAAGGCTCAGATGGTCATCCTCATCATCCCGCTGCTCGTAGTCTCTGTACGGCCTCCAGATAAAGGAAACCATCGTGTCAGTCCTATGCCGCCACTAACCTGCTCGCCCATCCAGGTCTGCTTTAAAGCACCTATGTAATAATAAGCATAGGGCATCCCCTCGCCCAACTGTGGTCTCTGAATGGGAGGACGAAATATGACAATGTGCTCCCAAGCCCAGATCATCATCAGAGTAGTCCCGTAGGAGATACTCTCTGCCCTCCTGTAGGAAACATCATGCAAATGATGGTAAAGTGTCCCCAGTAAACAAGGACCCCAAGCATAAACTATCATTTCGCATCTCATGCCAACCAAGACGTCTCCCCAGCCAATAGGGAATCCATGTCCCCAACGGTCAGGAATCAAGATACCCCCAATCAAAGTCGCAAGGAATCCATCAAAGCGACCATAGTGATCCGCTATGAACTCCCATATGATCTCATATCCCTAGATGCCCAGTCCTGCACCCTGATCTCGGTAGTACGCTCGGAAGGTCTGCTCGCCATGGTGAGGGTCGTAGATGATCCACTCCCCTCAGATTGGTACTCGCAAAATCTGATAGACGTCCTCCAAAGTAATAGTGGCCTCACTTGTCGGCAGGTGGAAGGAGCAGGTCTCTGAATGCCAATGCTCACATAACGCAGTCAGTAATCCCCTGTTTGCCCAAATGGTGGGCATGTAAGCAACATAGAATAATCCCAGTCACATCAACCGACGCCACTCTCACGGGCTCAACTGGTCAGCAAACTGAAATGTCATTGGTTTGCTCTCGCACGTGTAAATCGGGGCAAGCTACCTCTGCAAAAATCCAAACAAGTCGTCAGTATCTTTTGAGAAAATTGTCAATATTATCACAAGCATCTAAGGTTACACAAATATCAAAAATAGCTCTGGTCAGAGTCAAAGGCAAATGCGTCGCACTAAGGAAATTGCGTCTCAAAACTTCTATTGTGTTGTTCTGTACATCAAATGTGGTGCAAAATGACAAATGCATCGTTTGCTATGTCAAATGCGTCGCATTTTCACATTTGTGTCACAAAATTTGACACTTGCGTCTTGGAATATCAAATGTGTCACATAATCACAACTGCATCGATCAAACAGAAAAATGCGTTGCAAATCGACGATTGTGGCATTGAAACATTCAAATGCGACTCGAAAAAGTGAATGTGTCACAGGTTTTGACAATTGCGCCGCAAACCACTGCTCTACCCTAGTTCTTTGTTGCACTTGCATCGCGACAAATCATATGCATCAAATGTGAAGGTGAATTCATCGTGGCGCATTCGTTACTCACCCTAGAAACCTAGTTATGACACACAAAACGAAAAAATTACAAAGTGGGATAGGGGTACATACCACTAGCTCCGAGCCCTCTAGCTTCCTGAATGTCTGCATGATCTCACCGTGATGCTCTATCACTAGAATCACCATTTTCGCTACACTCCTTTTCGCTATGAACTCTCAAAATTTGCAAAGTGAATAGTAAAAGTGAATTGACTTTTACCCCTTTGTTAACCTATTTATAAAGTCAAAATGGCATTTTTCAATTGGGTTATTACTGGAGGGTCATTTGACCAAGTTTGACCACCTCATTGGCTACCTTAAACATGTCAGAATTCAAAACCGACTGCGCCTTTGTTTTTCTAGTCATGGAATTGATTTATCGGGACCCTTTACAAATTTTTCGACCGTCAACCCAAAATTTAAAAAATTTCCCGAGGGGGAAATGATACTTCGTACCTTCACTAGGGCATGGCTTTGACTTGTTTTCTTTGTCACAATGCGAGAAGCGACATTATGACAAAGAGGGGCAAAATGTAGACACCTAAAAATGACCTAGGCCTACAAGCTTCATTTTTACCACATTCGTCCTAGCATAATTAAGACATTTAATTATGTCCTTGGTCCACATTCGACTATTGATTAAATAATTCATAATTATTTAATTAATTCATGTTCTTTATTCTTCATGATTATTAAATAAATAAATCTTATTTATTTATTAAATATGTCATTAATTATCTAAATCTTCCCTTAATTAAATAAATTTCTTAATTTATTTAATTACCTTCTATTCACTTTATTTCTTCTTGATTATTAAATAAATAAGTTTCTATTATTTATTTAATATGCCACTAATTGACATAATTAAATGAATTAATTAATTTATTTAATTATTAGTCTTATCTCCTAAATTAAATAATTAAATTTAATTATTTAATTTCCAAATTTGAAGTTCTTCTCATTTTAAATAAATTAAAATATTCAAAATGTCATCTCACTCTTAACGGTCAGCTCATTATGGTAAATAATTCAAAAACTGATTATTTACTATTTCTCAAAATTCACATTTGGAATTAATTTAATTCCAAATCGGTAACTTTCCGCCAAGAGTCAAGTAATCGGGCAGGTTCTCGACCCTTCCAAAATTGATCTTCAGTCCGGTCTTTATCTTATTCATTTTCAAAAATCTTTATTTTCAAAAATATTTCTTCATTTATTCTCCACCGTCGATCCGATTCTCTGAGATAATATCTTGACCGTTCAATTAATGAATTTTCCCTAACCCTAATTAGGGATTCCTAGATTTAATCTGTACCTCTGGTTTTAGGTTTTGGTGAGAATGCAATCTCACCTGTCCATTCAAAATGCCATTTTCCTCTCACTTTTCGATTACATACACACACACGCATTTTATAAGTAGACGTATTATAAGCATTGCATACTTACTCACTTGCACACTTAGGCTTCTCATTGTAATTATTGTCTTTATTTAATCAAGTCTTAGTATGTTTAGGCATTGGCAATCATAGTCATAGGCATAGGCATTAGGCATATCTAAAATCCTTCAAAGCTTGGTGTAGGACTTAGACATTTGCAGATTGCTCGCACAACGAATCTGAGGGAAAAGCATCATCCAGCAAGTAAGAAGGTACTATGGAGGTAATCATGGAAGTTTTGGGAAACAGGTATAACTATTTTATTATTTAATTTCCTTTGTACTCGATAGGTCTTTGGTTTTTTATTGTCTTCATTGATTTATTGCTTAACACACCTAATCACGATACCTAAAAGAAATCCTCAGTTACAGACATGATGAATGACACTTGAAGAATGCTCTTGATTGCTTGATAATCTACCCTTGAATGATCTTATGAATGCTGAAATGCTCTTGTGAACTATATGCATGAATGCTTGATTAGGTATGATGAAATTTGAGAAAGAACCTTATATTTATACTCAATTATGAAATAATTCCCAAAATTACAACACTATAGGCCGACCTTAGATCTTGGACAATAAAAATCCACCAAAATTTTGAATTAAATTTGAATTTTGATTAAAGGGGACTCAATCGCCACCTTAGGAGAATGGGTCCCACCTAATGGGACTAATTATCCCATAATGGTGAATGAGTCCCACCTTAGGAATTTAAGGTGAGTTTCAAGATTTTGATATTTTAAATGATATTTCTCAAGATTATTCTCAAAAATACATATAAACAAGGCCTATGCATGCAAAATGGGGCCAATTAAAGCATAAGAAAGCCTAAATATTAATGGAAAACCTAGAAAAGTGTGAAATTTTGTCACAAAAAATTACAAAACTTTGAAATAAAGCTTGGTAAATGATGAAAAGAGGTTATTTTATTAACAAGACCCTAGAAAAGTTTGAAAGTGTGTCACAACACTTTACAACTCTTAAGTAAGGTACCATTTGAATCCCTTTAGCTCACAAGGTCCTAAGACCTAATGTGAATGGTTACCCAGATTATAACATTAAATCAAGGAAATATTAAACCAAAATCACAAAGAGGGCCTAAATAAGTTAGAAAAAGTAGAAGGGTTACTTTTTTCAGTGACCATATTTAGCCCCCACTTTAGTGAGAGGATGAACTTGCTTCAAACTCACTAAATCAAAACACATCAAGAGGGGTTCAAATGTATCGATGCTAGCAAGATGGTACAGCAATGATCAAGAGGGGTGTTCAAGCCCTAGGATCAGGATCCCATGAAAAAAGCAACATAAGGACGAAGGAACAAACATGAAAATAATATCAAGAACCACAAGGCACAAGCATACAATGCCAAAGATGAAGAAGAGAAAAGGTGAAATAAAAATAATCAGATCAATCTTCAACTATTTTTCCAACATGATGTGGATCAGATGTAGGTTGTTTGTCTAAAAAACACATACTCTCTCTATAATAGATCCACACTTCCTTAATCCAAAACTTCACTATTTTTTTTTAACAAAGTAAATATCTTAATGTCTTGCTCAATTAGTTGTATACTCAAGAACTTCTATCCATATAGGATAGGCATCTAACCATATGGGTTAGGTTAATGTCCATATGAGACCAAGACTCATCTATCCATTTGGGTTAGGTTAATGTCCATACGAGACCAAGATTTATCTATCCAAATAAGGTAGACATCTAACCATATGGGTTAGAAAATGCTTTGGCCAGAGACTTAGACTCATCGAGACCATCTAAGTCCTGAGTCACTCTCTAAAGACTACACTCCCCTACTAGGAGTGTACCAAGGTTGATGTCCTTAAAAGTATGTGAGATAATAATAAAATCTTGAGTCCCACCTCAAAAAATTTCCTAAAGCCTCAGGGAATCAAGCGAATCCATCTGGGCTTCCTTCTTAGTATACAAGTAATTTCCAACTTCAATTTTAATATTTATTTATCTTTCTTTAACTCACGGTATCTTAGCAAGAACAACAAGGAAAACACCCTTAACCATTCTAAATCCCCATCTTGAGTGCCTGTGTACTAGGGACAACTTTGTCCCTAGACTTCCTACATACACTATTTCAGCATGGGATCAAGGTGTATAATATGTAGTTCTATTTTCTAATCTATTGTTTGATGTAAACTATTTTGTGGGTACTCGAACCTTTCCAGGGCCATTTCCCTGGACAATTTCTCTTCGCTTGCTACCCACATAAGGGAGCATATAAAGCATAAAGATTCATGGTGATCTTTTTCTTGTTTCCTAATTCATTATGTCCTAAATTCCTATAAGTCCCATCACCCTTTCCTATTTAATAAAAAATCATCAAAGATAAAAGAATTAAAAATTCAATTCACATGCCCAAACCCTATTGGAGTTTTCTAAAATTTCCACTAGCAGATGTAACTTGTCCATTATAGTATTATCCTTTTAGATTATCGATCCAAGAGGGATTTCCCACCCCTTGGATTTTAACTCCAAAAATGTTCCTTATTACTCCCTGACGATTTATAGGGATGATGCCACATACGTTGTTGTTGCAGCTTTATTAGGCTATAAGTGTAGTAACTCAAACACGATGATATTACCTGAAACGTGAGTCAGAGGCATTGTTAATACCGAACATTGCTACTTTTTTTGTTTTCCTCCTCTTATTTAAGTTTTCTATCTAAGAAGGAAATTAAATGCAATATCAACAATAAGAAAAGTAGCTTGTGCACATAAACTAAATGGTAATATAAAAAATTTATACCTTCTTTCTAAGGAAGTAAAATTAAATGAACTTACTAACAAGAAAAACTATTTATTCAAAGTACATTTGCTAGAAAGAAGTATTGCATCTGCTTACATCCTATGAAAGTGAAACTTTTTGTAACAATGAATTGAATCATGAAAATAGTCAATTCCATTTGTGAAATAAAAACACTTATACATAATGTTAAATTATTCAAGATGGGTGATCCAATTTAGAGATGGTATGAATCTAATTGTATTGCAATGTTAGTATTTCCAAGAAATAAA
Organism: Sequoia sempervirens; assembly: GCA_007258455.2. Lineage (NCBI taxonomy): Eukaryota > Viridiplantae > Streptophyta > Pinopsida > Cupressales > Cupressaceae > Sequoia > Sequoia sempervirens. The sequence goes on along the minus strand of VDFB02385113.1, from coordinate 24,003 downwards.
CTTGAATCTATTTGCATAATCTATGTGATAGAGTAATATAATTAAAGTATTTCTGATTTAAATTGCATAACACTAATATTTTCAAGATAAATATCCATCTAAGAAAGCATAAATAATTCCAACTCAAGGAGACTTCATGGCATAATCTATTGTTTCAAGACAAAAGGTTTATTAATTTTGATTGAATTGCATGAATAAATAACCCAACTAAAGAAGACTTGATTTTAATTGCATAATTTATTTCACTAATGTCTTAAGATAGATAAACCAATGCAATGTCTTAATCCAATAAGAGCCTTGATTTTAATTGTATAAGTTATCCTACTAATGCCTCAAGATTGATGATCTATCTAAAGTAGGTTTGCATGAATTTTCATAAGTTTATTCTTGATAATATTCTAATGATTTATACACTATTCCCTTGTTGTAATTAAATGAATCAACCTTGTTTTAAAAAGAATTGAATCTACTTGCATATTAAGGGAGAAAATTAATTTAAAGAATAACCATGATGTTGAAGGACTAAGTTTATTGCAAATTTATTAAATGATAACTATGATGTTGTGTTATAAACCTTGAATCCCAAGGAAATAAATTTATTCCATGGAGAGAAAGTTTATTTGAAGAATAACAATAAATCTAAGAGTTAAGTTTGTAGCATAACAAGAAATCAATTTTATTAAAGGGATATTATTAATTCCTTAAGTTAGATGGTATTTTGTTTGCATGGATTTTATTTTACGACTTACCATTCAGTAAAACAAGGAACTTCTAATTTAATGAAATGCAATTTTAAGCTTAAAATTTAATGTCTAATAGTCATTATTGTTATCATAGAATTGTAATTATTGTCATAAAGTTATAGTGTTGTCATAAGATATAAATGTTGTCATTCCTCTTTTTTAGAATCTTCTATAACTAGGTCCATACTCATAGTTTATCATCATTTTATGAAGAAGAGAGGTGTATTCTAAGTTCATTAATTATATTTGTATACACGTAAAATCGGTCAAGATATTTAATTAATATTTCATCTACGCATAAAGAAATTCTCAATTTATTTATATTGTTCATATTTTCTAATTCTCCAAATCTAAAATCACATTCCTCTAATTTAAATAAATAAACGAATTTCTAAAGTTTGTATTATTTAATTAATTCTCACTAATCCCAATTTTGGAATTCATGCACATGTCTACAACTTTTCATGCCACCTCACCAAGGTCAAATGAAATTAGATAATTCTAATTTTTAATTAGAATTATCTTCAACAAATTTTCAAACACATGACTTATTTCTTACACACTTCAACAAATTTTCAAACACATGGTCTTTTTCTCACACACTTGATTCCTCCATCCATTTGGCATGTTGTCTTCAATCAAGGGATTCCTTCATCCATTTGGCATGTTGTCTTTGGTCAAGGGAACATTCTTCTTGATTCTCTCCATCTCCACCATTCATCCCTCTTGTTCGAATCTAGATCGTTGATCGCTGCCACATCACAAGATGCTTGGAAAAACCTATAAATACAACCCTTTTCCATAGTATTTTGCATCCCACATTTGAGTAGAGTTATTATTCAAGAATAGCATTGGAGCATTTGGAGTTTACAGTTAGCATTGTTTGGCATTTTAACAAGTTTGCATTGTAGCATCATGTTGACTTAGAATTATGTTTTGCTTTATAGTTGCATTTTAAACCATGTCTTGCTTTATAGTTGCATTTTAATTCATCATATCAATGGTTATTTGATCATATGAAAAATCATCTTGGGTTCTTATCACATCATTTGCATCACATAAGTTAGCAATAGTATCCATTTATCAAAATCTCCATTATCATAACATCATGGCTTTCATCACATAGTTTCATGTAGGAACTTAGATTTCTTTCATTTATAACATCTCATTTCTCAAGTTGTCATTTTAACAACCATAGTGCATATAAAAAATCTGAGAGCCAATATGGTTTAATAAATCCTTGAGAATAGATAACAATGGAATGCTTTTAAAGATTTGTTTGTTATAATTTAGAGTAGTTTATTTGATTCAAATCTTTACTATAATACATCTCATTGGTGTTTGTGTTGATTTACTAACAATTCCCACATTTCGCACAAACATAAATTAGCACCCACTATGGGGCTAGATCCCATTTCTAACAAATTTCTAGAAAAAATCATTTAAACAGGTTGGATATGACATTTTAGCACAATCGTGAATTCTTTCAATACATCCAACAAATCTTTCGGCGCATATGACTTCTATTTCAGTGCATCTGACCAATCTTTTAGAGCATCTAGTGTCTGTTATAGTGCATATGATTAATCTTTTGGTGCATACATCAACTGTTTTAGTGCTTACAGAGAGTCTTTCAACGCATTCATCACTTCTTTTAGCACATTCATCACTTCTTTTAGCGCATTCATCAATTCTTGTAGTGCATACATGAGTTATTTTAGCACATAGAGTAGCTATTTTAGTACATTGGAATGATATTTTAGCACATTGGATGACTGTTTTAGTGCATCTGGTTAAAATTACAAAATTTTAAAAATTCAAGAACTAATTGGTGTTTTCTACTTGCAGGTACTTCTATACGCTTGTCAAAGACAATCTTATCAAACTATTGATGATTTATGTAGGGGTTGAAGTTATTTAATGCTTTCTTTTGATTAAGATAGGTATCTAGCTTAATTAGAAGGTTAAAGAACACCATGTATTTTGTGCTTGATGAATGGTAGGCATATGCTCTCCCCTTAACTGGGTGACCAAAAATTCAGACCCATTCGCTTTTATTTTTTATTATCCATAGAAGGTTTGCCTTATGGGAAAAAGTAATCACCCAAGGGAATGACCCAACCAGTAACATGCTAAAGCTAAGCGACTTCCAACCGAGATATAAATGTGGGTACTTGAGGAAAGTTCGAGTATCATGAGGACTGTTCTGACAAGAAGGGAAGTAATGGTCTCTTTCTATATGGATGATCCCCCATGAACTAAATGCCTATAATAGAGCCATTTGTTGTAGCAAGGCCAAATTCCTTATTCAATTTGTTAGCACAAGAATATTCATTCTAAAGCCCATATTTTTGCGGCTTTTAGTAGAGATGAGAAGTATGCTATGGGAGATTCATGGGTATTGATGCTTGGTTGCCCTGAGAAGTGAGTACCATGGAGGGGAGCCAATGGGGTCAAGCATCTAATCATCTGCTAAAAGTAGGTGTAGCTAGAGTAAAATCCAAGTAGGAATCCAGTGAATATTATCCTTCACAGCCTTAGGTTGTACATGTTTGATGTGTTTTACGAATGTGTTTTAAAAAAAATTATAATGGGAGTGAAAACCTTGATTCAAAAATCATCCATTTGAACTTACAAGCTAGAAACCAAGCAAAATCCATTGTTTGACAAATTTCACCTGGGTAAATTTCAAATTCAAGGAGTAAAAGTAAGATAGACTACCAAAACATTGAAATTTTCTAGACTAGCGCATTTTTCCTCTCTTCCAATGCATCCAATCAGTTTTATAGCACTTTTATGCAGTCTTTTAGCACATTGACCCTTTGTTTTAATGCATGCATTCAATATTATAGTGCATTTGACCAATCTTATAACACATCCATATTCTATTCTAGTGCATGAAGGCATTTTTATAGCACATCTAAGCATTTTACCAACACATTCACTCTTTGTTATAGTGCATCCACTGCATATTTTAGCGCATCAACCCTCTACTTTAGCACATCCAGACAATCTTATAGCACATTTGTGTAATTTTCTTATGCATCCATCCTCTATTATAGTGTGTCTATCAAATCTCTTAGTGCATTTGGGCTTTATTTTAGCACATCCATTAAATGTAAAACTCAAGAGTTAAGTTCATTCCTTATTTCACAGTTTGAGCCAAAATTTAGAATCTTTTTCAATCCAAAATCCTTCCTCAAATACCACAGAGTCTAAACTTATCAAAACTGACCTCTACAAGTGGAATTCTCCAAAATAAACCTAGATCTAAACATCTCAAAGTGCCTAAATCATCAAACCTATCACATCTCTGATTGTTAATTCTAGTTTCATCATCTGGATTTATCATCCTCTCATCACAAAAAGAAGCTATATAATCAAATCAAACTTAGTCTTATCAATAGAATTTTCCATTCTATTTGATTTAGTTGTAATCCTTGGAACTATTCCAAACCAAGATCAAAGTTTAGTAGAAGTAAAACACTTGTATGCCCATTCAAACAAGGTTGCAAAAGAAAAAACTCAAGGAAAAAGAACTGGAAATACAAAGCATTGAAAATCCAAACATCAAGACTCAAAACACCGAAACTCAAAACAGTGAAACGTAAAACACCATGGCTAAAGCTAAAGAAAATCCTTTCCATGGAATCCACAACAATGAAGGGGAAGAAATAACTGAGGAAGATATCTAACATGTTGAACAAGATCCAAATTTCCAAAAATGCTTAGAAATAATTTTCAAAAGAAATGGGGAAAAATACCTCCTAATGTTGGCTAAACAAGGGGTCAAATTGCCTAAGGAATTTGATGTTAATCATTTGAAAGCACCTCCCAAACAACCAAAAAAAGAAACAAAACAATTGGTTTCCCTAACTCATCAAAAGAACCTTCAACAACAAATTCTTGACATGCAAAGGGGAACCTCAAAACAATACTTGATAAGAAATTTGTCCATATCCTTTTGATCAAGATATCCATATAATCCCTTTTCCCAAACATTGTGAATTCCAAAAATATGACAAATACAAAAGGAAAACTAATCCAATTGATCATGTGAGGGAATTTAGAACCATGAGTCTTGAATTTTCTCATGAAGCAACTTATTTGATGAGGTTATTCCCAAGAATTCTAGGTGGACAATGCCTTGACTGGTTTTCCAAACCCACGCCACTAATTAAAACCTTTGAAGAATTGGTCAGAAAATTCATCACTCAATATTCTTATAACATTCAACATGACATAACAATGAAGGACCTTTACAACTTGAAATAGAAAAAGGGTGAATTGTTCCTTGTGTTTCTGCAAAAATGGATAAGGTTATTCACAAGATATTCTCATCCTATACCTAAAAAATAAATGATGAAAATATTTATTGATAACCTAAATGATGATATGAGCTACAGATTGGAATTGCAATGTCCACCCACATTCAAAAAATTGATTGAAAATGGGATTAAAATTGAAGAATCTTTGGTCAAAAGAGGAGTCATAAAACTTTACAATGACAACAATACATCAAACTCCTAACAACTACAACAATGGTGACAAACCCAAGTTTTGGCAACAAAATGAGAACATGAGTAATAATGATGGCACAGTTGAAAACCAAAATACAAAAATTGTATTCAACTTGACAGTAGCAGCCACCAAAACTAATAAGAACAATAATCCATCCAACAACCAAAACAACAACCAAAATGTCAACCAAAGCAACAATCAAGGAAATTCTAGATCAAGAACGCCATCATATCACACATTCTCAAATCAAAGAAGGTTCACACCTTTGGGATAATCATTAGAATCAACACTAAAGGAACTTCTTGAAGCAAAATTCATAACATTACCGAAGGCAAGGAATTGGGAACCAAAAGTTAAGCCTCCATGGTGGAATGATGCACATTTCTATGACTTTCATCAAAACAAAGGGCACAAAGCCAATGACTACATGCAATTGAAACAATTGATACAAGACTTGATTGACAAGAAAAATATATTTGTGGAAGGACTCCAAACAAACAATGATCATGGAGCGTTCAAGAAACCTCTACCAAACTATGAAAAAGGGGGTCATCAACATCGAACACCAAAGGAAAAAACATGAACTATGTTTATGATACCACCATTCTCAATATTGAGGTGGTTGACGATCAAACCCATGACAAACCAATTCTTACTACAATTGATGACCCAATAAATGACAACATCATTGAGCATGAACAAAACATCATTGCAACTAAAAATCATCACCACGATATCAACACCACCTCACATCAAATCAATGACCTTGTGCCAATAGATCTGATCACCAATATCGTTGAAAATGACAATCAAATAAATGTCATCAAAATCAAAGAGAAATAAGAAAATTCACTAATCAATGCAATCACAAGAGGACAAGCCAAGGTAACATTGAAAGGAGCTACCCCTTCCATGTCCAAAGCAACTAATTTTGTCCCTACAACTCAATATAGCATCGTTGATTAGTTGTAGATGATACCCACTCAAATATCCATTTTAGAGCTTCTTAAGATTTCACCAGTGCACAAGGAAATCTTGGAACAAGCTCTAGTCGCCACCACAGTACCAAAGAACCTAGAAGTTTTCCAATTTCAGACTATGGTGGGACATTGACTGTACCACACTACCTATCATTTTTTGAACACGATGATGCATCCATCACCCATCCGCATAATGCTACTCTCCACACCTAGTTCTTAATCCATAAACACCATGTAAAACGTGTTTTAATAGATGGAGGAGCTGGCTTAAATATCTGTACTTTAAAACTTGTCCATGCACTCAGATATTCTAAGAAATGCTATCAATCCTAGAAGGAAAACCACAATAAAAGCATATGATGATGAAGAAAGATCCTCCCAAGGATTGATTGTCCTACCAATTCAAGTAGGACCAGTTGTCAAAGATATATTATGCCAAGTGTTGGACAAATAATTGACATACACCATACTCTTGGGATGTCCATGGATTCATGAGATGCAAGTTTTACCATCTACATATCACCAGTGTTTGAAATTTTCTTTTAACGGACAAGAGATCACTATTGTTGTTGATTCCAATAACCCCCAATACTACAACACACTCAGAACAACCTAGGACACTTTTGTTCCACACGATAGGGAAGCTACAACTCTTGGTTTCTCCAATAGTGAAAAACAACTAAATGCTTTGTCAAAGTGGGTGGAGAAAAAGGATCAATCAAAAGATAAGGGTATTAGTGAGTCTACTCCATCAAATCACAAAAGTCAACTCAATGCCTTATCAAAATAGGTTGAAAAGATCCAATTGAAAGATAAAGGCATGGGGGAATACTCATTTGAAAAATCCTTGTGTTTATCACAACTCTCATCTTCTCCTAAGTCATATGGACAATCATCACAACCAACCATGCTCTTTGATGGAAAATTTGTAAGAGCAGGAACCTCAGTGGATGAATTAGAAGACAAGGAGGTTTTGAATTGGTTGTACAAGGATGAAGAACAATCAAAAGCATCCACCTCAAATGTACTGATAGAGCAGTATGGGAAAGACAAGACAATCTTGGAAAAAATGGGATATGAGGGAAAAGGTCCTATTGGTAAAAGTAAGGAAGGAATCATAGAACTGATAAAACCCATCACAATGAATTATAAGGACAAGACAAGACTAGGATATAGGGAAGAAGCAAAAGAAGAAACTAGATAGAAAGTTGTCAAGAGAATCCTTCAATTGAGAGATAATTCTGAAATAGACTCCAATGAATATGAATGGGATTCCCTCTCTGAAGAGTCTTGTCATGATAAGGATATTGATGTGGTACAAAAGTATACACCAACACATATAGATGGATAGAGCTCAAGTTATCGACCACTTGAAATTGGATCATTGAATATCAATGACTCAAGTGAACATCATTTTTCTAGCGAGATAGATACTTCAGAAGAGAGTAACATCTTAGACCTCAATATTGCCATTGGATATTTTGATGAGATTGCCATCATGATGCTTACCCCTTCTAACCTCAACAAATGTAATGATTCCATGCCATTAGTACACCCCGAATTGATTGAATGGGACCAATTTGAGTTGTTTGATCTACACACCTTTCTGAATGATGACGCCATTGTTAACTTCCTTTGTTCTAATAACCCTAAAACATTTTCCATCATTGAATCTTATAACAAAACTTCAAACAAGGGGAGTACCAACTCTTCCAACTGAAAAATGAATACCAAAAGCAGATCTAATGGTGAAAACCATTTAGTGGCACTATTAGATCCAAAAAAAGTAAAAACAAAGAGCATATCTCAAGGTGAAAACATCTCTAAGGCATCAAGACATGGAAGATTTGAAACTCTCCCCAAGCACTATCAGGAGAGATTGTTAGTGTTGATTGAGCCTACATAGTCTATCAATGTTGGCACAAATGAAATAATGAAGAACCTGCACCTCGTGACATCCATGAAAGAGGAGGAAAAATCCATTTTCACTAAATTCTTTGATGAGAGGCAGAACAAATTTGCTTGGTCCTATGCTGACATGCCAAGCATAGATCCAAAACTCATCATGCATCATTTATCACTATCCCTTGGCATAAATCTAGTAAAGAAAAATTTGATAAAATTGCACCCTCATATTGCCCTCTCAGTAAAATTCGAATTAAAGAAGCTACTAGATGTGGGATTTATTAGACCTATTGACTATGCGAAGTGGATATCAAATATTGTGCTAGTCTCAAAACTAGACAAAAGCATTAGGATATGTACCAACTTAAGGGATCTTAAAAAATCTTTCCCAAAAGATGACTTTCCTCTACCTAATATTGACATCATCATAGACTTGACTGCTGGACACGAAATGTTATCACTTATGGATGGATTCTCAATGAATAATTAGATAAATATAACATTCAAAGATCAAGACAAAATATCCTTCACATGTCCTTGGGACACTTTCTACTAGAATGTAATGCCTTTTGGGTTGAAAAATGTTGGAGCCACATATTATAGAGAAATGACTACCATCTTCTATGACATGATGCACACTTTTATGGAGGACTATGTAGATGATATGTTGGAAAAATCCTACACTAAAGGACACCTAGAAATTCTAGAAAAAATATTCACTAGATTGGAGAAGTTCAATGTAAGACTAAATCCCAAGAAATGTGTGTTCGACGTAACATCAGCTAAATTTTTGGGATACATTGTGTTAGCCAAAGGTATTAAGGTGGATCCTACAATGGTCAAAGCCATCATGGAGATGCCTCCTAAAAAAATCAATCAACTCAGATCATTACAAGGAATATTTCAATCCATCAGGAGGTTCATCACGCAACTGGCTGACAAAACTCACCCTTTCAACCATTTACTACACAAGAATGTCTCTTTCAAGTAGGATGAGAGATGTGAAGCAACCTTTAATCAACTCAAGCAATATCTGATGTCACCACCAATACTAGTACCACCAACCGAAGGAAACCCATTGATACTCTACATTGCAACAATTGAGATATCTTTGGGAGCTTTATTGGCATAGGGAGATTCTGTAGGAAAGGAAATGGAAATCTATTATATTAGCAAGACCTTGAATAGTTATGAGATCAATTACACCATCTAGAAAGCTTGTCTTGTAGTAGTATTTACTACCCAACAACTCAGACATTACATGTTGACTCACACCATCAAACTCATCACTAAAATTGATCCATTAAAGTATCTACTCAGCAAATTTTCCCTAATAGGAAGACTAGCTAAATGGGTCATGATATTGAGTGAGTTTGAAAATCCAGTACATGGACAAAAAATCCATCAAGGGTCAAGCCATAACTAATCAACTAGCTGAAGCACCATTACAAGACAATCATCCAATGAACATTGAATTTCCAGATGTTGATGTCCTTACAGTATCTACACAATAGTGGATGTTGTATTTTGATGGCTCTTATACATAATATGGATCGGGCATAGGAATCTTTTTCATCTTACCACAAGGACATACCATTCCCAAATCCTATAGACTGATGTTTCCTTGCACCAATAACATAGCCGAATACAAAACATTGATCATTGGAATCAAAGTAGCAGTTGAATGGAAGATCACAGAGTTGCATGTCTATGGTGATTCTTAGCTAGTCATTAAATAGGTGAACGATGATTACCAAACAAAATATGAAAAATTAATGCCATATAGAAGAATGGTTGATGAATTCAAAAAGTACTTTGTGGAGATAAAATTCAAGCAAATTCCTAGAGGCAACAACAAAGCTGTTGATGCAATGGCTACCATTGCTTCTCTCTTAAAAATTCCTAAGAAACGAGCCTATTATGAGTTCATGGTGGAACAACTATTCAACCCATCCTATGATAACCTAGAATCCCAAGTCATCTATCATCTAGCTGAGGTTGACGCCTCTACCTACGAGAAAAACTACACATATCTCAAAGACAATACCCTCCCACCCTATTTATCCCAGAAGAAAAAATGAAATTCCATCCAACAAGTAGCTCGTCACATCCTAATAGCTAATGTGCTTTATCGATGAGGTCTTGATGATACTCTCCTTCGGTGTCTAGAATGTAATGAAGCTGAAACAACTTTACATGAGGTCCATGATGGTATTTGTGGCACACATTCAAGTGGCCTAACTTTAGCTAAGAAACTCTTGTTTTTGGGGTATTATTGGCCAAATATGGAGGAGTCATTTCAATATGTCAAAAGGTGCACTAAATGTCAAATCCATGAAAACTTGATACATGCACTAGCACAATTGTTGCAACCTTTCATATCAACATGGCCTTTTTGTTAGTGGGGATTGGACCTCATGGGAAAGATTCATCCATCTTCAACCAACAGACACAAGTTTATCATCACAACCACATAATACTTCACAAAGTGGATTGAGGCAATTCCCCTAACCACCATCACATGAAAGAAAATCTCATCATTCATCTTGAATTATATCATTTGTCAGTATGGCATCCGTCAATCCAGTATCATGAACAATAGAAGACCATTCAAAAATTAGGATGTCCATGAACTCTGTGAGAGGTTCCATATACATCATCAGTTTTCTACACCATACTATCCCCAAGGAAATTACCAAGCAGAGGCCTCAAGCAAGACTATCCTAAAAATCTTGAAGAAAATAGTCAATGAGGCTGGACGTGAGTGGAACGTACAACTGAACCCTACTTTATGGGCTTATAGAACCGGTATCCACACCCTGATAGGAGAAACACCATATTCCCTAGTCTATGGATCAAAGGCCATTGTACCTATTGAGGTTGATATACCATCACTCTGAGTGTCATTAAAGGGTATCATTTCGGATGAGGATTACAAAGTGTCTAGGTTACAGGAATTGGAACTGTTGGATGAGCATCATCAACATGTAGTGCATCACCTAGAAGCCTATCAACAAAGGATATTCAAAAGTTATAATCACAGAGTAAAGCCTAAAACATTTCAGGTGGGTGATTTAGTCTTGAAAGAGAATCCTCATAACCAACAATATAGAGAGAAGAAAATGAAATTTGAACCTGACTAGCTAGATTCCTTTGTCATTATGTCAATCTTTAGATCAGGAGCATAATAGTTGTCCACACCGGAAGGGGATTTGTTTGATGAAACCCTCAACAACTTCCATCTCAAAAGGTTCTACACCTAAATCATCCAGTGCATAAGAAGAGTCCTAAAAAAATACAAAAACATAAGAAAATGTCCTAAAAAATGGTTGCCTTGATGAAAACCTAAAAAATGGGCATCTTGGTAACAACAAAAAAATCAGGAAAAGATCAAAAATTAAAAAATTAAAAAATTAAAAAAAGAGAAAAATACAGAAAAAGTGAAAAATAAAAAAAATAAAAAAAATCATAAAATCTAAAAAAGTGCAATAAAAACAAGTAGTGAAAACCTGGCAATAGGCACTATTTGTGATAGGTTATCTTTTCCATCTATTTGAGCATGTCGACGATTCAATTTCTCCATCACTCTACCTATCATTAGAAAGCTTCATGTACATATCCTAGAATCGCGGTCATTTCTCACCCTAGACTAGGGGAAAAATCCTGAACTCACTGGGGGCAATAAAATTTGAGCTTGAACCAACAAATGAATAACAATAGTACAACACAACCCATAACAATGATCATAGTGTAACAAAACATTGAACATCAATCACGCAAACATGAACACATCAACCATCCAAATCAAACAAACAAATCAATCAAACCAAAAGCCAACTTCAAATGGATGATGTTCCTTCTAAATCATGGGTTTGTCACATGTAACATAAATGTTCAATTGTTGTACTTTGATTATTGTTATCATATCTCTAGAGCACCTTGATGAGGTGTTGAACTAGAGGAGCCAGGAAGGAGTACGATTTTTCTTTGTCTGTTATCTATAAGTTGATCATTATTACTATGTAAATTGTTGTGGGGTGTGCTCTACAAAGTATCACTAATGACATTCCAAATTTGAATAGGAAAATGGTTAACTCTTGTCTATTTATGCAAGAAATACTTAGGTCATCTTGGTTTAATTATACCTAGATGCTTGTGTTAACTTGTGATATCAATAATCATGGAAGTAGTACTTAGGTCATCATGGTCTAAATATACGATCGATGTTTGTACTCACTTTCAACATTTTAAAGGCTCAATGATGATAAAAATCATGACAAATCAGTTGTTACAAATGACAACATCTGCATTTGTAATACCCCCATGTTTGCTGATTCATTAGATGCTCTTGGTACTCTTTGATATTTTGGTTACTCTATGATACTCTTTGTGGTGAATTTATATTTGATCATGTGTGGTTCTTAGTTAATTTGCTTACTGCTCTTTACATTATGTGTGACAAATGGTGATATATTATACATTGATGATTTGATTTGTTATGCAATGGTGTTCTTTAAATTTATATGCGATAATGTATTTCCATGATATTATGTTTTAATGATAACATGATTAGTGTATTTGGTGAAAGGACGGAGTAGTACCACTCACTCGCGAGTGCCCTGCTAACCCGCTATTACCTTTCACAGTGTGTTTTTCAGTGGATGTTATATGTTACTTGACATTTATCTGTTTGCAGGAATTACAGGGTTAAAAGTCTCGATTCCACCTACTTCGGCAGGACAAGGCAAGCACAAAATAAACCCAACGGGTACGATGTTGTTAAAAGGAGTTGTTAAGGAAGAATTCCCGACCCAAGTCCGTCATTTCGTTATGAGGTTGTTGAGTTTTGTGTTGACCTAGTTTTGTCTTGATATTTTGATTTTTGAGTTAAATGATTTAACTAATTTATTTATGGTTTGGTGATAGTTAATTTAATTATTTTAGAGTTATAAGATGAATTAAAGTTATTTTTATTAATTATGAGTTAGTAAGTATTGAAGTTTAATTATATTCTAATTAAAATTTAATTATCTATAAAAGTTTGTTTTAATTAAAATTTAGAATTAAGTGGTAGTAATTTAAAACAAAAGAAATTATTGTTTAAAATTAAATAAATAATAACAATAATAAATAATTAAAGTTGGATATTCTTCTGCAGGTTATTTGGAGAATAAAATTAATTAATTCAAAATTTTCTTTGATGGGAGAGGAAGAGGAAGAGATAGGGGATGTTGAAATGGGATTTGGTATTCTTTTAAAAAGAAGAGGAAAGAGGTATGTAGGGGAATTTTCTGGAGGATTGTCTCAGATTTTGTTTTGGAGGAAAAAGAAGTTGCAAAAAAGGGCCAGTGTACGAAGCAGGAGAAAAGCATCTGTGGGGATTTCTTCTACAGCAGTAGGACACCAGGTTTCTTTCAAAATTTTGTTCTATTTGGTCATGCTTTTGTTCATGTTATAAGTTCTTGGCTGTACTGTTTGTTGAGTTGAATCTCTGGCTGTGTTGAATTTTATGATTGAAAATTTTTGTCTGTATAACTCTTGCAAATTTTTCCATAAAACCTAGGGAAAATGTTCAATACAATTTGTTTGTAAGAAAATCGTAATTAACAAAAGAATTATTAAAAACATTATTGTTTGGGTTTCAGCCCAGATCTTGAAATTTGTTTGTTCAGAACAAATATTTGATTAATGTCTGATAACTAGAATTAATGTGGCATTTCTGTTTATTTCTATAAATACAAATTTACTGGTTATATATATATATATACATATCTAGATATAATTCTCTCTTAATTTACTGGAAAGTGTTTTAAAATTTGTGAGATTGGGTAGTTTTCATTTCAAACAAAAGAGGGTTTATTTTTACCCTGTGTACGATTGGCTGGATTGCAATACCGTGAATTTTATTGTTTATTTTTATTGTACGAAATTCATTTATATTGAATAAATATTTATATTTATATAGATCGATATTGGGCTTTTGTATTTGATTCGTTCTTTTGTATTTAGTAAAAGATAATGTATTGTTGCGTAATTCACGAAATTTTCCATTCTTGAACTTTGGTTATGTCATTTTTCGAATATTGCACCATACGCCAGCATAGTTTACACTATACTTGATATATATTCTATTCTCTGTCCTCCATAATGAGTGCGTATAGGAGTCCATAGTGGAATTGTCTGAATCATGTGATTATACAGAAATTCGCATAGTAATTATAATATTGAAAACTGTAATAGTTATTTTAAACACTGTATGGTCTTGGTTTCTCGCGCCCCTATGCTTTACCTCGTATTAGATTTCTGAGTGTGTGTGAAGGGTGTGGTCGGTGGCAGTCACATCACCCTGACCCCAAGGATAGTGCGCTGCATTTACTATGGTGCAGTGATAAAAATGTATGTCAAACAGTCTTTGGGATGGAGTAAAATCTCCATTTTTAGATGCCTTGTTTTCACATTATGTATAACTTGGTTCACCTGACTCCTGTGTTCTATTAATCTGCACCGTGGTCGCCGCTCATCCATTTTCCAGTCCATTCATTATGGTCACTGTACTTTGTATCCTTTACAAATTCTTTTATATGCATTATATCCTTAGATTCTGGGGGTGTTCGTTTAGATTTGACAGCTGGTTTACTCCTCATCCCTCAGTTACGGGTACCTTTAGGTATTCATTCATTTCAAAAAATAAAAATAAAAATAATATATATATATATATATAAGAATACGGCTTATTTAAGTTGTTCTAATTTTGCATTTAACTGCTATGTTATGTGTATTATGGTTAGTTCATAGTATTTCGAATTCGTTCTTTATGTGTAATTTGGGAATTTGCTTTATGTTATAGTTAATAGGTTTTGAGTCAGACTTTTCGCATTTCAATAGGTCCATATTTATATATAACTATGTATATATATATACACATATATATATAGATCAATGTTAATATTAATAGTATTATTAATGTTAATATTAATATATATATATATGTGTGTGTGTGTGTGTGTGTATGTATATTGGTTGTAATAATCAATAGGTTAATTGTTAGTAAATTGTTAGTAAGATAAAGAGGTAAGTTTACATTTATTTATGCTATTTAGAAGATTCGTTGAATGTGGTGTTTTATGAAGATAAGTGTAATAATGAGAAGTAGAGATCATTTGGATGTTATCAACGTTATTGGAATACATTTTGATAAGAATTGTTCCATGTTTTAAGATGTGTTTCTTTGGTATTATTGTTAATGATTCTTTGAGTTATATCGTTTCATGTATTATGGATTTTCTTTATTTGGGGGTTTATGCTCTGCAAGGGAACCCTAGAGTTTAACAATCATGTTTAGGAACCTAAGTGAATTCCAGAGGTGGGGTAATGTGGTTACTCTTGATTTTGATTTGAGTTTAGATTTGTGATGTTATACATTTGGGTTGTACCAGATTGTGGTTGTGTTTCCTTGTGGTTGGAGAGATGGTCATGCCTCACTTTTGATTGTCATTTGATTCAGTTCTTTCTGTGGTACAATCCTTGATGTTATTGTTTTGTGGTTGAGTGTTTAGAGGGAGTGGCTCTAATTGGGTGGTCGGCACACAAAGGGGCACCAGGATAGCCCTCGTTAGAGTGGATTTAATAAGTGATAATTTAAATAATTAACTAGGGGATGGGTAGTAACACACTAAAAAGATAATTGTTGCCTCATCTGCCTTTTAGTGCTACCATAGACTAAAGGGGATTGAGAAGGCCGTGGTTGGCATGATCGTTGCCTTGCCTTCACAAAAGGTAATAGTTCCACATGAGCAACCCTATGGGGCGGTTCCTTGAGATAGGTAGCCTAGATAACCATAGATGGAGGCGGCTCCTAGCGCTTGGTTGTCTGGATAATCCATCAGTAGATGGAGGCGGCACCTTGCAATAGGTAGTCTAGAGAATCCATGTTAAGCCATGTGATGACACTCTCCTCTAACATTCTTATTTATGTTGTCTTTTGGAAATCCTCTGGAATTGGTCACTTGTCTTGTATTGGTGATTTTTGTTGTTGTTTGGAATTGAGTGGTCTCATGTGTTGTATTATTTTCATTAGTTGGTTGTGAGTCTTTGTCTTGACGGTCTTGGTCAGGAACCCTTCCTTAGCAACTCCTAGCACGGGGTTGGTCGGGTGGATCGTGTTTCACACCCGTTGGGATTCTTTCTTTTATGCAGGTTCATCTTTCAGTGTTGAGTTGCAGTATCAGTTGATTCTTTGCTCGTGGGTTCCAGATTTATGTACTTATGTGATTCTTATATTGATGTATCATTTCCACCTAGTTGGGAAAGTTTTGTATATTATTGCACATGGTGTTATTGTAATGTAATCTTTTGTTGATGCATTATACTTTTATTGTAAACCTGGTTATGAGAAGATTTCATAATGATGTTATAACTTTGGATATTATTCTATCTTGTTTTTCTATTGTTGTTACTGATGTAATCATATTTATGGATGATTGAATGTATGTTTCATATAATGATTAGATAAATATTCATGTTGTTAAGGATTAGTTCTTAAGTAATGTCCTCGTGTACCTCAAAGGATTAAGTTATGCAAATTTGAATAATAGTTACATTGTGTTAATTAATGTTCACTCCTTTGTTCTTAAAAAAAAAATTGTTGCATTTTTACTTAATTCCTTTGGGGTTGCGTGGCAGGGCGTTACAATATTAGATCTGCATGGTTAAATTAGATTGCATCCATGTTAGCTTTCATTTGTATCTATAGGGTTTCCAAAGCCACAAAAATTTCACAACGATGTTTTCTCTGACACTAATGGATTGAGTACACTTGCCATTACCAAAACCACATCATTCTCATATAGAAAACACATCAATCTCATCATTACTTGCATACATTAGAAAACATTATCACATCATTCATCCATCCATGCATCACATCATAATATTTGCATTAGAAAACACAAAAAAGACACGCATCACATCTCATTTACATAATCAAAATAATTTCACATAGTTGCATTAAGAAAGTGGTCCACTAAGCTTAACTGAGTGAGTCTCTTCAGTTTTCCAAGAAAGTTGGGAAATATGTCAGGTTTTTTGAAGCTTAACTTAAAAAATAATCAACTAATGGCAACCTTCCCACAACTCTTGGAAGTTGGATAGATTCACTCATTTAAGCTTAAGATCCTACAGGTTTTAATGTCTTGCAAACTCAGTTAAGCATAATAATTTGCATCACATATTCATAATTCATCTTACAAAAAATCATCCCATCATCATTACATCCATACATAATTAGTATAAACATCACATATCGTCACAAATCATTTACATAATCAAAATCCATCTTACATAGCATAGGCATAAATCCATAAAGCATACATAATCATTAATCATATCATCATTGCATGCATTAAAATAATCATCATCACATGCACATCATCATATAAACATCGTAAACACATAAGAACTAGGTATCATCACATTATCATACATTCATCCATTCATAGCATCATCAATTTGCATAAGAAAAGTACAAAAACATAAATTGAATCACATTTCATTGGCATAATAGGATCCATCACATACATCATATTGGCATCATTCATAAAGCATCATAGAACCATAACACATTAGTTGCATCATCATTTGCATCCATAGCATATCATATCATCATGATCATCATCATAACATAGAAATCAAATTCATCCATCATAGGCATCCATCATGAAATCATATAGACACATAGATCATAATCATCGCCGCATATCATATAACCTCAAAATCATAATGTCAAAGTGTACAAGGATATCCAAAGGTATAAAGAGATACATCAATATCAAAAATGGGAATGTATTGTAAAGTCTGAAAACAAGAGGAACATCATCAATGTCTCATATACATTAGTGTATACATCACGTCCAAAGTACATCAAAAAATCATAAACTAGAGCTATGTTGTGCTCCCCTAAGACGGTGTTGGCCTCATAGGACCAATACCTCCCCCTGCACCCGATGGACCCACACCAAGATCTCTTTGATTACCAAGAAGTGGTTTAATAACACCCATGCTAATGGTACAAGACTGAGACCTCCTTGACTGAGACTTTGCAAAGCTCTCCTACTGCTCTGGAGGAACTGTATCATGATATATGACCCTATAAAACTCTACCTCCTGAGTAGTACGTTGAATCTCCCTAAAATAATCTATAGACCCGATAGCTACTATGGCCTACTATAATCTCTTAGTAAGGCCCTCATCCTAGTCCACCCACCATCTCAGGGAATCCCTCTCAGTAGTCAATGTGTCAATCTTCCCCTACATCTTCCCATGTGTCTGTCCTTGGGCCTGTACCTATGCAAGTTGGGCCTGTATCTACTACCTAGCTACATCTCCCTCAGCAATCAACATCTAGATCTATCCCTGTGCCTACGTAAGTAGAGCCTGAACTTGCTCTAGTTGACCCTATAGCATTTGAACTTACACCTATAAAGAAGCTATCTATGTCTACTACTATTGTGATGGTAGCCTGATCTCCACATGCTATTGAGAAGGGGAAACTAATGATCACCTCTTGTGAGGCACTAGCATCTCTCCAACATTCGGCCCTGGTCCTCCACCACCCTCATCTCCCCCCCATCACTCTCATCACCATCACCACCATCATTGCTATCCTCCTCCTCCTCCTCCTCTGCCTCCTCTCTCTGCCATCTCCACCCATGACCTACTACTCCCTCCTCCTCTAAAAATGGCGCTAGCTCATTTGGAATGGTGATCTATGGGAATGGATATATGAACATGTACTTCACATACTTCTTTGATATTAGAGCATCGGTAATATCTGGATGAACATCCCAAGAGATGGCCTGTAATCCCTAGAAATGTTAAACTATTGTATCATAGGACAAAACCAATCCCCACTTTGTAGCATCCTTCCATCACCATGCATAATGGGCCACTCCCTAAGGCATTCCCTGCACTCTGCCATACTATCTGAGTACCCATAGTAGCAAAAACCTCTCAATAATAAAACGGGTTTGGCCAATCAAATAAATCAACTAACACAAAAATGGCATCTCCATGTCATCCTTAGGACACTTCTCACAATCTAGATAGGGCCTCCATACTATAGACTCAAGATCATCCAAGGTCCTCCTCCAGTACTCGAGTTTTCCCAGCATAGGCTAAGCAAGTTGACCGACATAAATGTGTACATCATATGGCCTCATGGCTGACCATTGTCTATTTCCCACTGGTAGTGCAACTATTATGTGCTCCCAGGCCCAAACCTAAAGCAATGTGACTCCCGTTGATAAATTGCCCCCCCAAAATAAACAACCTAATTCAAATCATGGTACAAGTGTGCAAGCATACAACAACCCCATGCATATCAAGTGCTACAAGCAATCATCCTCTCTAGGATCCACCCCCATCCAACTAATAGTCCCTTTGACTTGCGATCAAGACAAAGGAACCCTCCAATGAATCTAGCTAACCTAGAAGGCAATGTGACATATGCATCAACCATGTCCCTACAGGGAATCTCATAATTGCATAAGGTATCATCCTCAAACACCTTGCATAGTGAATCAGTACCACCCTGCTCTCAAGAATGATATAGTACAAGCTCTCCAACCACGAGTATCCACAAAATCTGGTATACATCCTCCAGAGTCACTATGATCTCACCAGTGGGAAAATGGAAGGTGTTATACTCACTATGCCACTTCTCCACTAAATATTTTAGTAAATCCCTATTAAACCTAATCTAGGGCATATCTATGAGAGAGGACAATCCACATCATGCAATAACAACTATCTCAGGTGGCGTCATGTATCGAATCCACTCCCGTGTCCTTGAGAAGCACTCTCTAATCTGTAAGCTCATCAATGACTCCTATCATAAAAAAATATCACAAATTATCCAATCAAATCAATCAAACAATTAGATAATCAATAATTCGACATCAATTTGTCAATCAATCAATCAAAATCAATCAGCCTATCAATCTAATTAGCTCTGGTGAGACTTTGATCAAATTTCATGAGCATCAATCTATCATTCAAACTCGCCTATCATGAGTTTTATCAATCAATCAATGCACCTTGCCTATCATGAGGTTCATTAATCATTTTAACCTCGCCTATCATGAGGTTTATCAATCAATCAATGCATCTCACCTATCATGAGGTCATTTAATCAATCAACCTATAATTGATCCTCACCTATCATGAGGTCAATTATCATTATCCTATCATTGCATCTCACCTATCATGAGATCAATGGACATATAATCTATCAACATCATCAATCACCATTAAATCAGATGCTAACATGATCAAACATTATTGAAATCAAGGAGTCTAATCAAGAAAATCATCAATTTGGTCTAAAAATTCACAAATGTGCTAGAATATTCTTTCTATGCACTAGAAAACCCTATGTGCTAGAAAAATTCATCAATGCACTAGAACAAAGGTTCTATGCACCAAACTATCATATGTGCCATTCATTTCATCTATGCGCCAAAATAGGGTCCTAATGCACTGATTCACCCTATGCACTAGTTCATTGCCTCAATATGCTACCTCATTCCACCTAAGTGCTAAAGGACTCTATGTGCCATAATAGTTATCGAATGTGATACTTTAGCAAACTTATGTGCTAATGCATTTATCCTATGCGCTAAAATTTTAATCCTATGCGCTAAGTTTATGGATGCACTAGAATAGTCGTTTTATGTGCTATTTCGGTCTTCCTATGTGCTAAACTAATAAAACCCGATTTAAAACATGGAAAAAGCAGGAAAAATAAATTGCACAAGTAAGAGGTAGTTTTCAGAGGTACATACCAAAGGTTTGTATGTTGTTGGGAAATTATGCTATCACACACGCTCAAAACAATGAGTGTGGTAGGGGATCACCATTTTGCTCCAAATTTGCACAAATCACTCTCACTCTCAATTTTTCAAATTACCAATGCACAAATGAACTTCTAAACAAACTTTTTCACATTTTAAGGTAAATTAAGTGGCATTTTATAGGGTTCTTTTATTTTATTTTCAAAGGGGCCTTAATTCATCAATTTCATCACTAGGTGACTTTAACATCATTTTTTGGGAGATAAATCATTTTTGAAGCACAAAAATTTGAGAACATTATCAAATCATCGAAAAATCATCAATTTTTTTTAAAATTCTAAAAAATCCTAAAAATTCAAAAATTCACCGATTTATCTCTCAAGGGGGCATATATCTGTCATCACCTGAAAATCAACATTTGGGGCATCAAATTTTTTTTTCTTAGCATCAGCAGCAAAATTTTCTTTGAAGCAACATCTAAACACATTACTTCAAAGAGGGGAATAATGTATACACCTAAAATCAGTCAAGACATTTAATTAACTAAATACTAGTTATTTAATTAGTATTTCATCTACATATAAATAAATTCTCAATTTATGTATATAGTTCATATTTTCTAATTCTTCAAATCTAAAATCACATTCCTCTAATTTAATTAAATAAATGAATTTCTAAAGTTTGTTTTATTTAATTAATTCTCACTAATCCCAAATTTGGAATTCAAGGACATGCCTACAACTTTTCATGCCACCTCACCAAGGTCACATCAAATTAAATAATTATAATTATCTTCAACAAATTTTCAAACACATGGCTTATTTCTCACACACTTCAACAAAATTTCAAACACATGGTATTTTTCTCACACAGTTGATTCCTCCATCTATTTGGAATGTTGTCTTTCGTCAAGGGATTCCTTTATCCATTAGGCATGTTGTCTTTGGTCAAGGGAACATTTTTCTTGATTCTCTCCATCTCCACCATTCATTCCTCTTGTTTGAATATGGACCGCTGATCATTGCCACATCACAAGATGCTTGGAAAAGCCTATAAATACAACCCTTTTCCATAGTATTTTGCATCTTACATTTGAGTAGAGTTATTATGCGGGAATAGCTTTAGAGCATTGGAGCACTTGGAGTTTATAGTTAGCATTGTTTAGCATTTTAACAAGTTTGCATTGTAGCATCATGTTGAATTAGAATCATGTTTTGCTTTACAGTTGCATTTTAAACCATTTCTTACTTTATAGTTGCATTTTAATCCATCATATCAATGGTTATTTGAGCACATACAAAATCATCTTGGTTTCTTATCACAACATTTTCATCACATAAGTTAGCAATAGTATCCATTTATCAAAATCTCCATTATCATAGCATCATAGCTTTCATCACATATTTGTTGGAAAATGTGCCTCAATCTTACTAGCATGTAAACTCCTAAAAGAGAAAAGTTGGTGAGACCCTCTGGAAGTCTTACCAACTAGTAGTTGTATTCTAATCATTTGAAGTGCTCGAGTCACTGAGACTTTAATTCTGTCTTGCCGACGGTTTGGTTTATGTTGGATATCGAGGAGACTCTTGGAGACAAGTGGCATCAGGGAGAGATGTGAACTTTCAGAATGACTTGTTACGACAGTGTTAGTCTCGCCAAGGTTTTACACATTGGTGATAGATGTCATCGGGGAGATGGTATGAACTTAAGAGTGACTCATTCCAATAGTGCTAGTCTCGGCGATAGGTTGGCTCCTGGTGATTATCGGGAAGACTCTTGGCTGGATGGTTTGAATTTGGTAAGAACTCTTGCTGATGGATATGGTCTCACTGATAGGCTGGTGCATTCAATATGACCTCTTGGTGATAACTTTCCTCTTGCCAATGGGTATGAACATTAGTATGACCTCTCGCAGATAGCGATGGTCCTACCAATAGAACTACATGAGTTGAACATAGGTGTGAAGTCTTAGCGATAGCGATGGTCTGGCCGATGGTTCTATAGTAGATATCGATTTGATGTCTCAGCAATAGAGTGAGTCTGGGTGATAGGTTTGAACTTTATAAGAATCTTGGTGATAGTGGAACTCTTGTTGATAGATCTGCTCAAGATGGGTTTGTGTTCGGTATGATGTATTGCCAATAGCGGTGGTCATGCCGATGATTCTATGATCGGGCATTATGGCATAGGGGAGACACGGCCTAGTGTCTCACCAACATGTGACACAGTTTGAATGCCTTGACTGAATGTCTATCCTACATGGTCTATTTTTGACCAATCAAAGAAGTTGAATGTGAACTACTAGCAGTTGGAGTATTGTGATCATTCCTGTGAGGGAGATGAATAGACTGTGAGGAAAATGATTATGCTCTAGAAATGGCAGATGATGATGAACAGTTCAAGAGAATGAAAGGGTTTTGTTAGATTGAACATGATTTGATTAGTGTGTATGAATTCAATTCTGAGAGCATTTTTGTACAAAGTTGATCAAGAAATTATGCTATTGTAAAATGACATCAGAAGAGAAGTATGTACTCTGTATGTAATTTTGTTTACTATAATACAAAGAGGCTTTTCTTGGTGTGGTGGGTTTTTCTCCCATAATGGTTTTCCCACGTAAATCTGGTGTTCAATTGTGTATGTTCATTAAATTTTTTGTTATTCCTTTCAAGTGTATCTTAATTGGACTGTAATTGAAAATTTAAAGTCACGTTTGCATTCTTCCCTGAGGTTTTGATGTTAGGAGAGTTTGTTCTGCACCTAAGCTTTCCTTACAAGTGGTATCAGAGCTTAGTTAGTTGTGTTATCCTTGTGGGTAGGTTGGATTTTTTGAGTCAATTATGTTCAGTGGGAGTCTTGTAGAAGTCTAGTAATTCAAATTATAGATTAAGATGGCAAACACGTCAGGAAAGATTGAAATTGAGAAATTCAATGGCAGCAATTTGGAGTTGTGGAAACTTAAAATGGAAAATATGTTGGTTGATCATGATCTTTGGCTTGCTATGT